>RXPK01000270.1:168529-475563 GCA_004143645.1 Protaetia brevitarsis
ATCAACAAAGTAAGAAGACATTTGTTAATTCAACATTAAAACTTTTCTAAGTGCAGTAACTTAAAATCAAAAATGTGTCAAAATATACAAATCGATAAGGGAAATGTTATTTTTGTAATAAATCGGTAAAGAAATGCTGTAACTCAAATGACCTTTCTTTACTTCTCTTCGCTATTTCAACTTCTGCAAGCATATTAATAATTTCCTTTATGTTAAGGCAAAGTCTATGAAAAAAGTAAGTGTAAAGTCTTGGAGTCTTCCGCCTTGACGATTTAATAATAAAGATTGCAATGTTAACTTTAGCTAACTTTAAACACTTCCGAACAGCGGATCTAATACACGTTGATGTATGCAACACTTTGGGGATAACTAATGGAGGTAAATTCAATAAAAAAGAGCTCAAAATTGAAGGGGTTATCGAATGACTGTAAAATCAATTAGTACTGTTGCCACGAATCCTTCGTAAGTAGGATAACTATATTGCTTCCTGTAATTGTTAGAATGATATAGCAGCTTGGGGAAATGGAAGACTCAAAGTTCAAATTATATTTGAAAGGTGAGTTCTTTTACACGATAAGAAAATAAGGAGATAAAAAAAAAATTGGTTAGAATTTTGTTGCTCGGCCTTGCTTGTCGGAGTTACAGAGATATAAAGTCTCTAAATTGTAGTGTATGGAGTTTCGTACAGTAAAAAGGAAATGATAGACTTAGCTTTTTTTTTATTTTATGAAATTAACTACGAATGTCCATTATTTTTGTTTCAAATGAACTTAAAAAATTGTCTTTCAGTAAAAAAAAGCGGTAAATTTGATTATTCAAAAAGGGAAGATATACAGGCTGTTCAAAGTTATCGGCGCATCAGTTCCTAACTTGTAATGTTGTTAAAATTAGATGTTGTTAAATCAAAGATGTAGGGTTTTACGCGATACAACCTTGAAAGAAAATCGTGTTTACGAGATACATATTTGTATGTGCGTTCTAGAAGTTTAGAAACTAAAATTGCAAACCCTTACCGAAAAAAGAAAATGGATTCAAAACCATCCATGGTGCTGAGTTTATTGAGTTGTGTTGAATTGAGAAGCAACACAGAACAGTAAAGTCTTGGGGTAAAAGCTCAGCTGGTCTACATCTCCTAATGAGAGTGGATTGTTGGCTCGCGAGTTAATAGGTACGGACGAAGCTATACATAAAAACTGTTACTAGGACGGTTAGTTGCCACAATTCGAATTCATTTTCTTTCCGCCGAAAAAAGTAGGAGAGATGGCAAACAATTGCAAAGAAAACCCACACAGTACGCCAGAATTCACCCATCTGTGTCATCCCGTTGGATAGTGCTAATTTCTTACGAATCGCTAGGATCAAATCGGCACGGTAAGTTTTCCCAGCACACATCTCATAGTTAAGGATAATTGATCTCGCCTGCTTGCTCGTCGTGGTATAATTACTGAGTTTGAAACACCATCTTTTTCCGATGCCCAAAATACGAGCTAGACACGACTGACGATGCCGCTTACTAAAACATAAAGTAATCTTTCAACAGCTGTAAACTATCTAAATGCAATGATATTTGAAGTTTATAACTACTAATTGAATTTTATCAAAATTGATTCAAATTTAATTTTAAAGTTCGTGTGTTGTATATTTTGTAGTTATGTGGCTGATGGCTATGATTCAACGCAAAAAAAAAATACATTTTGTGGAACGATCAGATAAACTTTCAACAAAAATGTACAACATAAAAAAATGCATCAGGATCATTAAAGTCCTTTCATCAATGCCTCGTATCCACAGCACCGGCTTTAAGTTTCAATCTGTGTGGCACTACAATAAAAATTGGTCCAACTTTATTCAAGGTTCACTTACTGCAAATGAATGTGACATTCTACGATCTGAAACGGATGATTTCATAGATAATTTAAACTGAGAAGAGAGGAAACTTTTTATTTCAACAGGACTAGAGCTCCACGCATAATTGGGCATATAATAGATATAACGATTATGTTCTTTGCCAATCTGTAACACTTTATTATCTATTACGACATGTTTCGGTCAACAGGTATGATCATCCTCAGGCAGTCTGGATTTTGTAATGTATAATGTATAAAAATTAACTGTTTTAAAAACTAATCAACATTTGGGGAAGCACAAGTAAACTACAAACGGCATAGCAAATAAAGTACAAAATTCTATAACAATATGATTAGTAGAACACCGTCAACAGCCATATATGTAAGGGAAAACTTAAGAATTAAACATAACTCATCAATAGTAGTCAATAATATCCTATTGTGTTAATAAAATTAACAACAAACAAAGAGATTATGACTACGGAACACGAAGGATATAACACATAAGACCAGAAGATAAAAGCTTAAAGTACACGCCAAATATTAACAACCGAAACTATTAACATGTACAACCACTATACCCAAAATTGATGAATAAGAAATAAAATAAACAAGGAGATATCCTCGCAAAAAAATTGTAGTAATACAAAAATAATTGAGTCGACGGCTTTATTTAACTATATATTTAGCTTATTCATGTTTTAGAAAGAAACATGTGGAAGAATTTTAACATATTATTTGGAGAAAATGTTTATATCCTTTAATCTAAAAGGATTACAATATTCCACAAGATTTATTACTGCTCGCTACCAAAAGAAACAGAATTTAAACGATGTTATCGAAAAGTAAAGAATATTTAGTTTTAAAATTAAAATTAGTGACTGCTATACCCATTGCTACTTATTATCATTTTTTGTGGAGTTCACAAATAAAATTGCTGTTTTACAAACTTGGTTGCAAATATTAATAAAACATTACTTGTGTTAGAAAAGAAAAACTTGCATTAAAATTATTTACAATATTGTGGCATTTATATACATAACAAACATTCGTAAAGAGCATATCTGTTCTCAATCTCAGTTAGTGCTAAAATTTGTTGACTTTGACCTTCTAATACTTTTCATACTATTACAGTGGCTGTACTACATAAGAAGTTTGTAAACAGACAAGTGTTGGCAATATATCAAGAAATAGATCAACGACATTGGATACAACAGTCTGAGCTAAATATATTCTGAATATCAATAAACGCAGGTTAATAATATAAATAATAATGCGAACTTAAGTGGTTTAAGAATGTAAATAATTCTAAAATTGTTTTTATAATTTTTAATAGATAGAAGAAAACTATAGTAAACAAATTTAAAAACTACATAACATAAATTAAAGCATCAATATAGTGTAATCAATAAATCTATGAAAATCACATTTTTCCGAAACTAAGGAGGCTGACTGATATATTGTCTATTGCTGAAGTAATACTTGCGAGCATAACGCACCAAAGCAGCACTAACAAGTAATATAATTTTAAAATCCGATCTCCATATCATTTCTTAAAAAAGAATGCAACGCCACTGAGTTTTCCGCTTCTCCGAACGAGTTTGTCCGTGCTTTAGTTATAATTTTAGGATAGCTGATTTTGTGGATTTATATCATCAGGTAATTGTATCAGTAGATTGGTTCTTGACGGAATCTTGCAATGATAATTTATTTCGTAACTTTGTTCCTGTTTATCGTGATAACAGGGGCAAGTCGCAAATAATACGACAATTGTTAGCCTTGTGACGTAATTTTGAACATTCAAAGAAAACAGTGCATAAAAAATACAAAACAATTACATTCAGACTTGCAGAACTGAGGGCAGCGCTTGCTTGTTAAACACCTACTTAAAGGGGTCTCGGTATATATAGCAAGGGTTGAGTACTCTGTCCGAAAACTTTCTGGCCGTTTGTTAATGGGCGTAGGAACTGCTTACGACACCCAGGTGTCAAGTGTAGGCGTAACTTATGTTCCTTTAATCTAGCCTTAATTGTTAACTAACTTGCCGATCATTTTTATACGGTGTTTCAAGACCTTGTACTCATTCCATAATACGCATAATAGCGGTAAGAGCTCCTTTACCGATGTCAAGTTTTTTACAGGTGTGGAATATTATAATGTACCTATCCCAAAATATATCATTTCTTTACAATTCTCTATAATCCTTTTTTGTAGTACTCGAATGGGGTCTTTTCTTAATTGTAAATAAGTGAAGGTGTCCAATAATAACCTAAGCACCTTCTCTTGATATTCTAAGCTGGGTAAAAGAATTGTCCTACTACCTTTGTCAGATCTAGTTATTAAAATGTCCTTACTACTTTTAATAGTGGTATGTTGAAGATCTTTATGAATGTTATGAAATTTTTGAACATTATTGTTTTTGTTACAAATGTGATAATATTACGACATATACCTCTAATCAAATCCTTATACTTTGCTGGTATAAATTTTGGATGATGAATTCAAATACATCTCTTTAATATGTTCATTACAGAAAAGGTTTATAAGGTAGGTATATTAAAATAATATTACATACCGATAATTATACAGCTTTAAAACATTTATGTTACCCGCTACTGTATGGCACAAGATTATATAACGAAAAAGTAAAATTTGTTATTAAAAAAGTAATAGATGATGCAATCTAAAATAAAAATTGACAAGCTTTTGGAATTGACCTCCTTATTGAATTTATTCCGTAATTTTTTGCAATGGCGGAAAAACTGATCCAGTGTTTTATCATCAAATTGTATTTAAACCTTTATTTAGACAGAGGTATTTTTTCTTTTCTTTTTCGAAGAGAAAAGAATTTTGTAAGATCAGCAATAGTTTTTTGCTTACTACTGCAATACTAAATTGAATAATTGTAATACTAAAATTATCATTTGTATCCCATCTGTATTATGATCTATCTATACAGTCTGTTTGATTTTAGCTGTCACACCAGATATCTCGTCTGTTGTTAGAGTAAATTTGAAAGAAGAAAAGTTGTTCTACATCTAGTTCTCTATTATATGCCTTAGAATAAAAAAAACAATTAAGCATCAAATGTGTCAGATATAGCAAATATATACAAAATTTTAAATAGAATGTTCCCAATTTTATTACGTATTTTGAAACTCTAAAAAAATCTCTTTGCAATGATATATCATATGTCTTAGTTGTTTAATCATTTAATGATTAGATCATCTGAAAATGATGAATGACAACTAGTATAATACTCAATTAATAGTACATTGGCTTACTAGTTTCGGCTAAATATCCATCTTCAGAGCCATGTCAAAATCAAAGGCAAAAAACAAAATAATTTAAGTGACAAATAAAGTCGAACATTAAAAACTAATTAAATTTTTTAAAAACAGCCATTTCTACGTAAATTATGTTCCTGCCTTATAAATGTACGCGGACATGTCTTTATTGGATTTCAGAAATACAATACCAAAATAAAAAATAAAGCAAAATACAATACTGAGAAAATGAAGATTTCGCCGTTTAAACCTTTAAGCAGTGGTGTTTTTTTTTTATTTTCTTTTTCAAAGCAGAAAGAATTTTTGTTAGGTCAGCTTACTATTGTGATTATAAGTGGAATAAATGTAATACTAAAAAATCATCATCTGTTAACCTAACCATTTTTTAAATGTATGCAATGTTGTTGATTTTTGGGACGTTGGTACTCTTTCCAATGAAAGTAAATAGTTCGTATAGAGAAATAAAATTGAATATTGACAATTATGTATGCTTAAAACATTTATGCTGCCAATACTGGAGGGCAGAAGAATATATGAAAAAAGTTAGAATTGCTATTAAAAAACTAATAAATAATTTAACCAAAAATAAAAAATTATTAATAAAAGTTTTTGTAATTGACCTCCTTATTGAAGTTATTTCCTAAATCGCTTTTAAACCTTTAAGCGGTGGTGTTTTTCTTTTATTTTCTTTTTCAAAACTGAACGAATTTTTTGTAAGATCAGTTTACCATTGTGAATATAAGTTGAATAAATATAATACTAAAAATCATCATTTGTGGCCCATTTGTATTAGGGCCTATCTGTAAACCTAACCATTTTTTAAATGTATGCAATGTTGTTGATTTTTGGGACGTTGGTACTCTTTCCAATGAAAGTAAATAGTTCGTATAGAGAAATAAAATTAAATATTGACAATTGTGTATGCTTAAAACATTTATGCTGCCAATACTGGAGGGTACAAGAATATATGAAAAAAGTTAGAATTGCTATTAAAAAACTAATAAATAATTTAACCAAAAATAAAAAATTATTAATAAAAGTTTTTGTAATTGACCTCCTTATTGAAGTTATTCCTTAAATCGCTTTTAAACCTTTAAGCGGTGGTGTTTTTCTTTTATTTTCTTTTTCAAAACTGAACGAATTTTTTGTAAGATCAGTTTACTATTATGATTATAAGTTGAATAAATACAATACTAAAAATCATCATTTGTGGCCCATTTGTATTAGGGCCCATCTGTAAACCTGACCATTTTTGAAATGTATGCAATGTTGTTGATTTTGGACGTTGGTAATCTTTCCAATGAAAGTAAATAGTTCGTATAGAGAAATAAAATTGGATATTGATAATTATGTATGCTTAAAACATTTATGCTGCCGGTACTGGAGGGCACAAGAATATATAAGAAAAGTTAGAGTTGCTATTAAAGAACTAATAAATAATTTAACCAAAAATAAAAAAATGTTAATAAAAGTTTTTGTAATTGAAGTTATTCCTTAATTTTTTATTCAATGGCAAGAAAAGTGATTCAAATTTTTGTCACCAAATCGCGTTTAAACCTTTAAGCAGTGGTTTTTTTTTATTTTCTTTTTCAAAACAGAACAAATTTTTTGTAAGATCAGTTTACTATTGTGATTATAAGTTGAATAAATATAATACTAAAAATCATCATTTGTAGCCCATTTGTATTAGGGCCTATCTGTAAAAAGTAGTCATGTGAAAAATACCTGACCAAAATTCATCAAATTCAAGTTAATTAACTTCTGCTATCGATGTAATTCACATTAATCGTCAGAAATCAAATTCAAACCTCTAAAAAAACCATTCCTCACCTGCAGCGTTATGTGCGAAGTAGAAAATTATCAGAAACACAGCGAATCTGACCAATTTAGAACCGCTGCTGAACGAAGAGGACCAGTTCCTGCTGAAGCCGGGGGTTCTCTGACACATGCTGGGCACTTTCCTCTCTTCTACCACTACTGGAATCTTGAACCGATAGACCACGATGTCCGCTGACGTTCGGTAATGATGGCTTCGGTGATGGGTCGACACTTCAACACCTCTGCAAGAACTCTGTGCGAACACGGGAAAAGCGGACGCATTTATAGGATTTAGTCAGGACCGCCCCCAATGCCCCAAAGCCACCCCGTGTGGGCTTCGTAAGTTTCACGTGGTGTATTACAATATGTATGCAGGTCCGCTAGGTTGGATATACGTATGTACATACGTTGAGTCAGTTTAGTTTTTTCGATTGGAGAAACGTGACAACAAAAATATATTTTTAAAAAAGATTCAATATGTTTTTTCTTCTTGCTTCAATACTAAATTGTTAGGTAAATTAAATTGTTATTTAATCGTTTAATTTTGAATCAAATCATAAATGAGAATGGAAATTATAAGCTTTTAATATTAGAAAATCGGGCTCATCTTAAAGATAATATACAGGGGGTGGGTATAATTGGATATTTGCGAAAGACTTGCATATGACTTTTTTTGTCACATTTTTAGCTTTTTACACAGAAAAACCGTTTTGTTTGACAGTGCCAAAATTTAGTTATGATTAGTTAAATATGGGCAAACAAATATTTGAAGTATTAAAGGAAAAAAAATGACGTACTACACCCAATCCTCAAATTTTATTATTATATTTACGACCAGTTTCGGACTAGGCTATCATCAGGTGTACTGCATGAATATAAATGACAAAGTATGGTATAGTATGAACCTAAATTTAAATAACCTTGCTCAGGCCAGGCTACCATTTGTTACGCAGACGGCCATGTGAGGTGCAAACGCCATAAGCAACAATCAAAATAACGCAAAAATTGTCTAAAAACTGTACAATTTTTAAACTATAATTCAGCTCGGTACATATTGGAACCAAAATTAAGTAAACAAAACTTTATTGTTTGAAACAAAAAAATGTTAATATCCATACAAGTTTTATTCATTACTTTTGCAGTTTTGACAAACTAAAGATCGAATAGAATGCTATATGCACACAAATTTTCTGCACATAAAGCGCTGCTGTCTTGACTTCGATCCTTTTTGCGGCTGCATGGGTAGCAACGGACTTGAATTTTTTCTAGAGCAACTTCTGTTACACCTTTGGTGGTCGTAGTTGGGGCAAAACCGCATAGAAATACTCTTTAATCTGCCTGGGTAAAAATTTATTTTGATTGCGAACCCTAATGTTTTCTTTTACTAATTCCTTTCCTAATGCTAACAAAAACTTTCTTCGCTCATCATGATCGCTTTTACTTGCATCAGATTTTGGGAATTTTGACTTCCACAATTGATACGCATTTATTCCAGCAATGTCGACCAAATGATAAAATATATATTTATATATGTATGTATGTACGTAGAATATTAGGAATATTAAAAAGGTACTTACCCTGGAGCTGCTCTTGATGTTTATTGAAACACTTCATAAAAATATATTACTAACTTTGTTAACAGCACACGCTTCGGAGATCACAACCTGAATGGCCAATACCTCGTCGCCAATCTTTTTCTTAAATCTAACTTATTTCTATATCGTTTTAATGCTCCTAAAAGTTGCTTCGCCAAGCTCTAGCTGCTTGGAAGTTTGCTTGATAGTCGCCGATTTAGAATTAATCTGTTTTCACTGCATAAATAAATTATAAGCCATTAGCCCTTGCCCACTGCTAATGTGCTTCCCTCGAGGATTTTTCGATGGACCTGCTTCCTCTTCCTTCATATGAGATAGATATATAATAATTCTAAAATAGTAGTTAGACGAATATAAATACTCGACCGTTTTAGATCTGCAACATTCTATGCACCCTAGTTATTTCTATGTTTAATTTCAGTGAATTGATATATAGGGGATAGGGATGTTAAATTCTCTGATTACCTACTCAGACACAGCAAGAAAGAAGCTAAAACCATTACTGGGCTGGTAACTGGACAGTGTCCCCTGAAAAAGCATCTATACAACACAGGCCGAGTAAGCGAACTGTGGTGCAGAAGATGCGAACTACAGGAGGAAACGAGTTTACATGTAATCTGCACATGTGAGGAATTGAAGGTACTCAGGCATAAATATTTCAGGAAAGATCTATTGGAGCTTTCTCAAGTTTCCACTGGGCAAGATACTGGGCTTTATATAGAACACCAAGATGCTCGAGTGCAAGTGGACCCTAACCTCCAAATATGTTGTTCTTTTTTGCTTTCCGGGAAAGTTTCATATAGCTTTTTGTTATTGATGTTATGCATTCTAAACAACCAAGATATGTATATAGATTACTGTTCCACAAATAATTTTAGTTAATTCTGATAAATTAAATAGCCTTGTATGATTCCATAAAAAATCTCGATTTACATATAAATAATATTTTAAAAAATATCAAACTTACATTCCCTAACAGCCAGAAATATTACATAGATATTTTTAAAAGTATATTTTATAAATATTTTTCGTGAGAGGTTTTTGAATATATTTTTCATATTTTTTTCTAAATATAGATGAATATTCAATAAAACATTTATTCCATATTTTAAAATTAATGTAAGCGCTATATTTTTTCTAAAATATTTGTAAAATATCTATATGAAAATTGAGATTTTTTATGCAATCTATTTAATTTGTCAAAATGAACTAAATTGTTCTTGGTTATTTAGAATGTATAACGTCGATAACGAAAAGGTGAAACATACATAGAGTTGTCTAAAAGGCAAGAACTTGTTTTTCACACTCACCATACAAGATAATAATCAATAATTCTGGCATCTTTTAAGGCGTACTGAAGGTTTAGCAAATTAATCACTATTTTTTAATTGCAGTGTTCTAAATAAAAAACAAACGTATTTATTATCATTTATTAAATAAGCCAATAAAAATGAAACATACTCATTTTTAAGTCTAGCCTTGGCTGGTGCCAGGTAACAACCCTAATGGCTTTTTTCATATCTTCGGTAGTGGCGCTTCTCATGGCGTTTCCTTGTGGCCTAACATTATCAACACCTACTAATACATTTGGTGCATTTACAATAATTGGAGTGGTAGCTACATTCTAATACTTACGATACTTATTTTTTATTTATTTCATAATATTTGAAAACATTCTAACGTACAAAACATAAAACAACACAACGTATTCTAACCTCTATTTGAGGTTATGACGCTTATCTACCGAGATGAATCTCTTAAGCAAATCAACTAGCCAATTTATCTGGTAGATGCAGTACATATATGATGCATAAAATTCCTACAATTATATTATTAAAACGATTTTCTGTACATAGCGATATTGAGCATTCCAATTATCTTACAAATGCTATGACATGTTCAATAGTTTTGCTTACCTCGTAGTCACCGACAAAAACTAAAAACACACCCGCAACAATTAATTACACAGTTAACTTAATCTGCTCTAATCGTATACTATTATAAACTATAACATGTAACGGACAAACGAATGAAAACGTTGATGATACGCACGTGCGCGTATGCATTCTAGTGTACCATAATCCATAGAAGCATAAACAATACTAAATCATATAACACCGGCACCGTAATGAAAGAGGTGTTGTGTTGACGTTCGCACTTACAAATATTACAAATAATATAATACAAAACGCAGATATATTAATAGAAAAGTTACAGCGCTTCAACTTAGATACTAATTAAATCATATTAATATATATTATCTAATTTAATCTTTAAAACTATCATTTTAAATAGGTACACATACTACTTAATATGTATGCATATTTTACTTATTTTATATTATTTCGTCCAATGCACCAACTGTACAAAAGCAAAAATTCAATCTTTTTTTTTTATATGAAATAAATATTTACAGAAATACAAAGCAAAAATATTCTTTGCACAGTTATGAAAAATATATTTGAGAAAACATTTGCAATAAAATATTATTAATGTTACAAAACATATATATTTTTTAAATGTTTTCTATATATTTTCTATAATATATTTTATGCATATTATATTAATATAACTAATATTCAAGAAAGATTTAATATTTTAAAAATATTTATAAAATATGAAATAAATATAGTTGGTCACTGGGGTTGATTTAAAATATGGAATAAGTATTTCAATTGTAAGTTTTATCTATATTAAGATAAAATATAAAAAATATATTCAAAAACCTCTCACGAAAAATATTTAAAAAATATATTTTTAAAAATATCTTTGGTATATTTGTGGCTGTTACAACTAGAAGTAATTTTTACTTTGTGGAAACCTTTAAGGTAACAAATGTCACGGCTACTAAATATGCTACTTGGGTAAGCGCTGCATATTAAAGTAGAAGATTGCCGACATGAAGAAGTGGCGTAAGCTTTTTTATGAATTACACGACCGCATTTGAATCATAATTAAATATCCGTTTGTTTAATTCCTCACGCATCCTTTAACAAGTGTCAAAATAATTGAATTACCCCGGTTAATATTTCTTATACATCTCTAAAGAGTAACAGTTAATATAAGTCAAAAGGCTAACACAATCTCGTGTAGTAACCTAAGCCGTAAATTTAATGTTAAATATTTGCATAATCTCCAATCCTTGTTTACACTTTATGTCCCCTTCACGTTTCAGTTAAAGAGCGGGTGGTATATGGCTATATTACTATATCGTGCGGAAAAATGTGGATTTATATGACTGTACGCTACAGTGAACGTTGAATGATATCTCACTCGATTGAAGTGTATATATTAGATACTTACATATACTTTTGAACCATTTTCACATCTAACTGAACAGATCGTGTCTATACAGGGTGGGTTTCTTCCAATTCGAATTTTAGAAAATTGTGAAAGAACTAGAGTGAAGGTTAAATAAAAAAATACTTGCAGTGTTACGATATTACTGAAGGCCTGTCAAATAATCCAACAATTGGAAATAATCCCCTATTTATCTCCCGATATACCATCAGCATATTCATGATAGATAGAACTTGACTGTACGTGCAATGTATAGGTGACGTGTATGGATGAATGAATTGATTTAGTGTTAGAGTATTATTCTTTTGTTTCTATTAATTTTATGATAAATATTTAATATTGAGTACTATGGCTGGCAATGAGTTAATTTACCCAACGAAAGATCATATGAATGCAATAGAATAGTTGTTTCTAATCTGGGGTGGGGGAACCCCTGGGAGTTCTCAATATGTGTAATGGCGGATATGTTCAAAGAATAACTTGTCGTAAACAAAAACGCTGTTGTTTTTTCAAGATCAGCCTTTTCACTTGTCATTCAGGTTACATGACAGCGATTGGCTGCAATATTTGGCTTATTTATCAGACATTTTTCAACAAATCAATAAGGTAAGTCTGAATTTATAGGCAAGTTCAATCAGGATCTTCAGAATATCAGAGAATATAGAATCTATGTTTGAAAAGATTGAGTTTTGGAGACCTATTCTTCAGGGCCAGACAGAAGCATTCGAGACTTTAAGTGCTTTTTAAGAGAAAATGAGTTGCATGTCTCTAGTGACGTTAAACTGCAAATATCTAAACACTTGAAGGGATTAACATCGTCATTTGTGAGATACTTTCCAAAGCTTGATGAAGGTATTAATTGGATTCAAAATCATTTTTCTGAAGAGAACTTTCAATCAGCACAAAGTGTCGCACAAAGTCTGATTGAAATTTCTACTA
Source organism: Protaetia brevitarsis (assembly GCA_004143645.1). Lineage (NCBI taxonomy): Eukaryota > Metazoa > Arthropoda > Insecta > Coleoptera > Scarabaeidae > Protaetia > Protaetia brevitarsis. Next base: position 181,316 of record RXPK01000270.1, read on the forward strand.
CAGCACATTTAAATCAGTTTTCACGGAGACACCTCTTGTTATTTTTTGGTTGGACCTCAACAGTGAATATGAACCTCTGTCTGACCTGGCAATGAAGGTTTTGTTGCCTGTTCCATCCACTGTATTGGTGGGAGAGATTTTTCATTCCTACGCTTTCAGTAAAAAGCAATACAAAGATTTGAATGCTGCCCAAGATGTAATATTGTACTTGGCTTCTGTCGAGCCCAACTTAAAAAAACTGTGCGCAGCAAAGCAAGGGTAGGGCTCTCATTAATGTGCGAAAAAGAAGTTACGAAAGTGTTTACAATTCACAATTACAAAGATCAACTTTTTTATACAAATAACAAAATTAATGGACAAGTTGATTTTAAAAATATTTTTTAGCTAAAAAGCTAAATATGTTAATAAAATGTAATGTTAAGATTGTAAATAAAATATATTAAAAATTGTTTGGCAGTTGGACAAAATATTGTGAAACTTGTGAAAGTGTGTGAAAGTCCTGCCTGTTTTATACAAACACATATTTTTGCAATATTAAATGTGGCCACGTTTAGAGGTCAAGTTTATAAATTTTAATTAGGATAATATGTACACCAGGGGAGGACACACTTATACTACGGGCACGTTTGCTGAACGGGCCATTGCTACAAATGCCCACGGACAGCATGGTACCCGAAATTATCTTCACCGAAAAGGTGAAAATCTCCATACCGAATAGAGACCAGGCACGTAGTGAAATCACTGCTAACGAAAACTGGTACACGCATGGATCCAAATCCAGCCAGGGGACAGGAGCCGGTATTTGTGGGCCCAGTCCTAATCAAAGGATATTCATAAGCCTGGGGAAACATACAACGGTCTTCCAGGCAGAGGTATTCGCCCTTGCAGCCTGTGCAGAAATGATTGCAAAAGGGGGCTACATGAGGAGGAAAATTAATATAATGACTGACAGCCAGGCTGTCATTAAGGCAGTCTCAAACCCTGTAACTAGGTCAAAACTAGTTAAGGGACTGCAAACAATCCCTCAATGCACTGCACGAGACAACACGGTGTCTCTGATTTGGGTGCCGGGACATGAGGATATAAAGGGCAACGTAATAGCCGATGAACTAGCCAAGGAGGGCTCTAAGAAGACACTTCATGAGTCCAGAGCCCGTATGTGGGATTACTAAGGATTCCGCAAGAAGGGAGATCTAGCCTGGATAGATAAAGAAAGTACAAAGAAATGGAGGTCGACTGAAGGTCAACTCCATATCAAAACGCTGGTAGGGGTGGGGATGGTAGTTTCTCTGATAACCTACTCAAGCGCAGTAAGAAAGAAGTTAAAAACCTTACTGGGTTGGAACTGGACACTGTCCTCTGAAAAAGCATCTATACAACACAAGCCGTGTAAGCGAACCGTGGTGTAGAAGATGCGAACTACAGGAGGAAACGAGTTTACATGTAATCTGCACATGTGAGGAACTAAAGGTACTCAGGCAGAAATATTTCGGGAGAGATCTATTGGAGCCGTCGAAGGTACTCAAGTTTCCACTGGGCAAGATACTGGGCTTTATAGAGCACACCAAGCTGCTCGAGTGGAAATAAGAGAATCAATAGGGATGGTACAATGAGCACCAAGCTCAAGTGTCCGGACATCAAGTGCCCACCCTAACTTGAATGAATGAATGAATGAATGTACACCAATGATCCAGGAGTACAATTTATGAAAAGAATTTAGTAAGGAGTACGCAAATAAAAAGAGGTTGAGAACCACTGCAATAGAACGTCATTCCTTAAATAAATACTAAACAGACTGGGCAGAACAAAGTACAGTTAGTACAATAAAAAAGCTTGCTGGAATTCCGTAAAGCAGCTTACAATAAATTCAGTTTTTTTTTTTTTCGTCAGGTAAACGATAAATGTTTGACTACTTTCGAAGCTATTAATTTATTTTTCAGATCCACTCGTCATACAATACATATATACAGACCAATCCTTCGCGCAATCGAATAACTATTTCTCGTAATTTCTAGACCAATTCACATTACATTTGAAGTGACTTGCTGTGATAAACACCGCAATTTTAGTGCTAATTTTTTACAATAAACCTTACATAAGTGTAGCTATCAAACATTTTTTGTACGTCTGTATTCATTATTAATTTGTTTTGCTTTTACATGTAATATAACGGGCGTTTCTGGTAGGTGGCTCAACTATTTAACTTCTAAAGCACTTATCATTGAGAAACGATGTTTGGAAATTAAGTATGAGATGAAAATTACAATTTTTTTTTTGACAAAAATGAAAATATTTGACCGACATGACCGAAAATAACGTAAATTTTCAATATTCACATGTATGCATTTGTATATTGTTGGTTATTTCATATACTTTTTATATACATACAAGGTTTTTCTATAGCTCCTTCCATAGCTTCCATCCCAAGTAGCACATTTAGTTGTGATTACCACTGCTATAGATACAACTACTTCATTATACTTAATGTTACGTAATTTTCACTACCATTACCAACTTTGAAGGGATATCCACTTAGGCGACATAAACAGGGTGAGTTTTTTATCTTGAGACAACGGAATATCTCTAAAATACTGCATCGACTCAAAAAAAGATCTTAATAAGATTTGTTATAATGTAGGGGGCTCACTGAATGGTGAATTCGATCCCCCCCCCCCTCCCAGAGTGGGAGTGGGGACAACTTTGAAATCTTAAATGAGAGCCCCCATTTTGTATTGCAGATTCAGATTCTGCGCCATCAAGTATGTAGTTTTTGTTTGAAACTTTTTTTTTCGATTTGTAACAGATTGCGCTATAATCGCAAAAACTTGAAAGTCTAAAAAAAATACACAAAAAGGAGAGGCAAGCAAACATGATTTGTGTTTTTTTATTTTAACATTAAATAACATTTCAAAAAACCATTCAATAACGAAGAACTGTATTTTATCATACGCATTTCAAAAAATGTGTTCGAAAATGTGCCCTTCCACTTCGATACATTTATTTATTCGCAAATGGAATGATTGCACACAACTGAGAAGTGTTTCCGGCGTAATCCTTAAACAAGCGTTGGCGATTCGCTCAAACATGTTTTCCCTCGTGGTTGGCACTTCTGTATAAACTTCAGGCTTTAAGTGGCCCCACAAAAAGAAGTCAGGGGAGGTAAGATCTGGCGATCTTGCAGGCCAAGACACTGGACCAGCTCTTCCGATCCATCGACGATTGTAGGCTCGATCTAATACTTCTCGTGCTATTCTTGAATAATGTGCAGGACAACCGTCATGTTGGAACCACATTGGTTGTCGTACGTCCAAGGGAAGGTCTTCAAGTAACACTGGAAGTTCGTTCTGCAAGATGTTCCGATATTTTTCACCATTTAAGTTTCCATCGATGAAATATGGACCAATAAGCTTATTGCCAATTATTCCACAGCAAACATTTACGTTCCAAGGATGTTGATGTTCAACTTGACGCAACCAATGGGGATTTTCGATACTCCAGTAGTGCATGTTGTGTCGATTTATCGTATCCGTGATTTGGGAATGTCGCCTCATCAGAAAATAATACTCGAGCAAAAAAATTGGGATTATCTTGTATCTGTTGAAGCGCCCATTGACAAAATCGCACTCGATTTTGAAAATCATCGCCATGAAGTTCTTGATGCATGGAAACTCTAAATTGATGATATTTCCTACGCTTCAATATTTGGCAGATAGTGGACTGAGAAATTTCTGATCCGCGAGCTATTTCTGGAGTACTAATGTGCGGATTATTAGCTACTGCAGCTAATACCGCAATTTCATTATTTTCTCCATCAATTGTTTTTCGGCGATTACGTTTTCTTGGCTGTACAGTTCCTTCGCTAGAGAACTGTTGAACGACTCGGTAAAAAGAAGCGCGCTATCGCACCTTGTCGGGAAAACGTTGTTAATAAAAATTAACAGCATCATCGATATTCCTACCACTTTCTCCATAGATGTAAATCATTTCAATTCTCTCTTGTAATGTTATACCCTTCATTATTGTTCATATATTCAGCACTAACTAATTTGTATTGGATTAATAATTAATAATCTAAATGGGGATCGGACAATGTGTAAGTATTCACAGCTTGTCAAGTATTGAATAAAGTACGGTTTTGTATGTTATGTTGAAAAGCATTGCAATTGCGAATAAATAAATGTATCGAAATGAAGGGGCACAGTTTCGAACACATGGCTTTTTGAAATGTTAGTTTAGGCTAAAACACAAAATCATGTTTGCTTGGTTCTCTTTTTTGTGAATTTTTTTTCTAGACGTTCACAATCATATTTCTTGCGATTGCAGATATACTTATTTTATATACACATGGACCATTATATTAACCTTTCTAACAACAGTTAGAGTGAATATGTTATAAAAAGGTATAAAGGAGAAAAAGGAACAGTAATAATGAATTGCGGCTACTATCCGCCACGTTATGACTAGGTAACTATTACGTCCTATAAAAGTAACGATTGCCATAACGTAATTAGAGCCTAATATTTGTTCTCCATTTTGGTAGTAGTTACGGATATATCACGTAATTAGAACGTAACAGCTACTAGTAATTTTTACTTTGTGGAAACCCTAAAGGTAACAATGGCCGCTAAATGTGCTACTTGGGATACCATTTGCATAAAGATCAATCAATTAAAGATGCCTTGCAAAACTTACTGCGAATAATAAAATAATATACCTACATAATTAAATATGATTTAAACATACAAGCAACATCTTGGACATTTTTTCTTCAGGGTGATTTAATAGTGACTTAAATATAAATCTACATTTACCGCTTATCTAAAATGTCACATCTGTCATGCACAGTTATTTATATACCTTTGCCTTTCGAAGTTTACCTATATATAAAAATATATATACTTTCGTATAAGTTAGTTCGACAAATATTTGTTGAAGGGTTGAAATATTCCCGTGTGTATAATAAATCGGCGTAGTTTGTATAGCAGGACGAATTTCTAGATGTGAACTTGAATTTATGAATATTATATTATATATGCGAATATCGGAAACGAAGCTATTGATAGTTAATCTAGTAGAAACTGAAGCATTGCTGTAGATGTTTTTACTGAAATATTAATATTTTTCTACCTTAAAATTTGTTACGTTTGCAAATAAGCGAATGACGATCGAATTTTTTATATATCGAAAAGTCGTCGCTATTTAAAAAACACGTCACCAGACTTATATAAATTATCATATATACAGAATTGAAAGCAGAAATTGCATTTACATTTACAAATTACCAAAAATGTAATGCTAAATGATCGGGGGTGATTTCCTATTATTCTATCGGAAAGATTACAAATAGAAAAAGAAAGAGAACGTGCACTTAGTTTGCCCTCGGTGAGTTGGTAGCGGGGCGCAGAGATCGTCTCCTATGGAGATTGACAGATCGCAGCCTCTGGGCTAACTCGGTAATACCCGAAGCAGATGGTCCACTGAGTTTCTAAAGGAGGTAGGTTCTCCGAAGGACTTAAAAAGTCGCAGAAGTCCTCAACCGCACGTGGGTGTTCAAAAGTTCACACAAAACGATGGGAAGATTCCAAAATTAAAATTAAAGGGGGGTAGATCTCTAAAAACACAGAAACCTCAAAATTAGTCATTTAAAGGAAATGACAAGATCTGCTTACCGTTAAATAACGAGGTCTTACAACGAAGAGAAGAAATAGACAGATACGGCGTTGCAGACGCGTGGCTCTCAAATTAAATCCCAGAATTTCGACTCATCGGCCGTGATAATCACGAAGTTTCCACTTCAAACACAAACGAAGATACGGCCAATGATTAATTCAAGCAATCTTCCAATAAAATCCACAGATGTGTGAAAATATCCAAAATTTCCAAAGATAGGAAGATGTAGTCGTAAGAACGCGTCTAAACAACAACCAAGAAAAATGGACAGGAAGCCGGAAGTAAGAATACGTCACGCAACCAATCAGAAGACAGATAAATAAAACGAGTAAAAAGACATGTAGGTGCCCTCTAACGTCGAAAAGATGTAAACATAGAAAAAAGTGATCTGAATAGAACGATCAAACAAACAGATCTATCGATGCGTGGAATCGATAATACCGATATGTCCAAATCAAACAGATCTAACCTTACCAAAAAGGAAACGTCAACACAAATCTGACTTAACACTGGAATTGAAGATTTTTACTAAAATTGAAAGAAATTAAAGGAAAATCTAAGACCGTATTAAGTATAAGAAACTATCTGTAAGTAAATGAGAATTAAAAGATACAAATTCTAGTTAGGCCGCACCAACAGAGGAAAGAAAACACAATTTGAAAGCCAAAAATTCATCATCCTGATGCATGCCTAGACAGAATCGCAGTTCATCGCTGAAGACAATATGCCATTCTGCTTCACAATAAATATAAAATATTTGTTAACAATTGTGTTTTTAAAATGTATTGTGCCTGTAATATGTGTTGTTTTTAATAATGTTTTTTTTATTTTTAATTCAAACTGAATACTAAATAGATAATTATGACTAAATTAAACCAATTGTTTAATTGTAAAATGTGGACATTTAAGTTAATTATAAAATAGGAGTTGACCTTTGAAAAAGAGCGAAGCGGTGGAAACGTCAGGGAAGAGGAAAAAAAAATGATTTATTGAAATTAAAGAAAATTGGAGCCACTTATTCTTACGATTTTTATTTACTATTTATTTAATTTATCAATGCTAAAACGATTTTTTCTAAATTACTTAACTTGCCTCCTGCCATTCGTAGATAGTCTCTGTCAGATTTTGAAAATCTCACATTTATTACTATTTTATGCACAATACTAACACAATATTTTGTTCAAGATACTGTAATTATAACCTGCATGAAATATAGCACGAGTTTTCTCACTTCTAATAGTATAGCAATAAAAACCTACAGCCGGAAAAATTCTGTGCGTATATTCACTGAGGATATTTATTATTACACATATTATTTCTTCACGCAATCATATTGTAGGAATGGAAGGGCAATCAGGCAATACGTGGAAGAAATGGCCTGAGAGATACGTATGTAGGGAATTGTGTGCACACAGTAAACCCCGTCTGTGTCTTTTTATTGTCGGCGTTTTGTAGCACGTATTATCGACAAACGAGGAAATCGTGATTGCAATGTCGCCAACATTATGACCATTGCGTATATACAGTCTGGTCCTGCATGGAGTTTACGTGAGATATTTTTTTACAACAAAGAGGTATTCCTAGGCGACCATTACGTTTTTAAAGGAAATGAACCTACGGGGGAAAAATAAAGCAAAAGAAAGGGAGGGTTTAAAAAAGCAAAACCATGAGTCCACCAATCTTGGATAGCGGACACCATTCCCTTTGTGTTGTTTCACTTACGTTATTAATAACGTATACGTTGTCAACAAATATAACATGTTTACGTTATTTCAGTCTGAAGTGGTATGCTGTATCCGATAAGTGTACGTATTTATTGAATTGTCAATGGAAACGAGTTGATTTCTGAAAATGAATAATAATTTCAAGAGGTTGCTGGCTTTTGATTTATTAGAACAACTTTTAGCTGTTAACAATAACACTAACTGTGAAATAGGCAATCAGAAGGTACATGACATAAGAAGGTTATTTGTGTTTTTGTAGAAATAATTCTGTAATTGAAATAGACCTGGACCTGACTTGCAAAATCATTTGAACTACTTCTTAACATTTTCGTAAAATTATTTGCCTTAGGATACGGTGCTCACATAACAAATACAACTATTCATACATCAATAATGATAAATATACCAGATTAGTATGTTACGATCGTAGTTTCCAGCCTGTTTTGTGCGAAATATTATCTGTTACTGGAATGAAATAGGAGATGCGCCATCTATACGACAATTTCTCTACTACACATAAGTATATCTGCTCATCTGCTGTACTATATGGGGGCAAAACTGCTATAGGAAAATAAAATGCGATATTTATTTTTACTTCCATGTAAATATTTAGTTAAATTAATAAATACTGATGCGCTAGTTTCGAATAAATCTGCTAACCAAATTATTTGTTTGATTGAATACAGGAATATTTTTAATATTCCTAAATCAAGTAATAATTTAGTAACTGTAACCAAATGCATGAAAAACGGTTGAAAACAACAAGATCGTTTTTCCCGTGTATAACAGTTTTAAAACCTTCAAACACTATATACTGCTGTAAAGTCCCTTGGCTTATAAGTAAATCGGCATTAACTGAAAAGATTCCAATTATCTCTGAAATTTTTGTTCATTGTTGTTTGTGTATCTGAGACTTATACACGTGGGAACATGAATAAAACTAAAATACTTCCACGTAAAAAAGCACTCAGCTTGAATACAGGTGCTTGCATTTTGCGTTAAATGGCAAAAGTTTTAAATCAATGTAGACATGCACGTCCAGGCAAATAAACCAAAACGTCCGGCTTTATTTATTTAAAGCACTGTTTATAATTCAATAATATGATAACGTACTTAAAAGGAAACTAAAATATGTTGTTAAATATGTACATAATAATAACAATATAATATGCAATGTGTATTGTCTTACTTAGTGTGCCGCATAAAGATGAATGAAAAGTCCCAAGCAAGGATAAAATGATTTAGATCTAGTAAACCAGAAGATTTACAGGAATATGAAAGAATTAGAAATGAATCCAATAAATATATAAGGGAGAGTAAAAGGAAATGGATAAACAATAATATAAATGAGATAGAAATAGAAAGAATCAGTAGAAGTACTAAAAGTTTTTTCAAGAAGATAAATGAACGAAATAAAAAATATAAAGGAAAAGTTACCGGTGTAAAAGATAAAGATGGGAGAATTATAGAATAGGAAAAACAGTATAAGAGAATATGGGTAGATCATTTTAAGGAATTACTTAATGAGAATAATTGCGAGGAAGTGGAAATTATCGATGAAGGAAACGAAAGGAGTCAAGTGGAAGAACCAACAAGGGAAGATATCACCCGGATCATCAACAAAGCTAGAAATGGTAAAGCACCAGGGGAGGACGGGCTGAATATAGAATTAATAAAATAAAAAGGACACCAAATAAGAGAACAAATAGTATTTGGATCAACTGGTGAGTTGTAGAGTCGAAGGCTTTCTGAAAATCTATCCAAGACACCATAAGGTTGCGTTTATATTGAATTGCATCTTGGGAGATGCATCCGTTTATAAGTAGATTTTCTCTAACACCTGCTATGCCTTTTTTCATACCGTGTTGTTCGTAAACGCTGTCCCATATGGGTTCTATCCTTTCCATTATTATTGTATACAACACGCTGGTGACAATCTTCTATATTATATTTAAACATGTTATTGGCCTATAATTGTTTGCCTCTTTAGGGTCTCCTTTTTTATAGATAAGTATTGTTCGTCCTCTACATATCCACTCCGGAATGATATTTGGGCTTTCTAGGTAAGCATTAAATATCCTAGCTAGATGTTCATGCGTTGTCGTGAACATTTTCCCAGCAGTAATTATTAATTGAATCTGGTCCCGGCGTGGAGAAATTGGTTTTATTTTGTATCGCCTGGGATATGTCTTGTTCCTTGATCTTGCGTGTTTCATGATTTGTGTCTTCAAGATATGGTTGGCAGTATCTTTTAAAATTGGCCAAATGCCGATTATCTATATTAAGGTTAGCTTTTTGTTCATACAGCGTCTTCCAGTATCTCTCTATTTTATCTATCTCAGGGTAGCTTTCTTGTGCCTTCCTGGGATTAAAAAGTCTGGCTGGGTTCGTTTGGAACATTTCGTTTTGTGAGATTCGCTTTTTTGGTCTCTCCAATTTTATTTTGTCTGCTTTTAACGCTCTGATTTTGTCAACCGCTTGTTCTTTCAATAAACGCAACACATTCCTGTTTAGTGTATGATGTGTCTTCTCGATCTTTCTATTATTCTTCTATCTTCTATTTATTATTATTATTATTATAAATAAAAAAATTCATATATGTTATACATCATTGAAAAGCTCTCTTTAAATACTACCTAATTAACTCAAAATTCAATATGGCCGCCATATGAAAAAAAAAAGATAACGCTAATAACTTGAAAACAAATGACAATCGGAGATTTCTCTTTACACCAAAAAGATTCTCTAAAAAAAGGTTTGAATAATGTAAAGTTTTGAAAGCGGTCACATTAAGGATTATAGAATTATTGAGAAAAATTGAAATCGATAAATTTTGATTTTTCCAAAATATCTTGAAATTTAAAAAAGTTAGGGTAAATTTGAAACGATATGTGTTGAGATTATTGAATTCCGCAAAACATTTCCCATTTAACCGTTTCCCTATCTCTTCTAATAACCGAGATGCCAATGGTGAGTGTCGAAATGTGGACACACTGTATAAATTGAAAAATGCCTGGTTTATTTCATTACATTGCGATAAAAATCAAATTTTTCAAGCCGTATCACTTGTTGCACAGATTAAAAAGTAATTTGGGGAACAGGATAAAAATAAAACGATAAATTGCGAATACATAGACCTGAAACACGCCTCGTTTATCATTATTATGGGTATTGTAAATTGTGCCTCTTTTCGACAGCTGAGGTGGGTGCGAATAACATGTGAATATCCAGTTTTCTAGACGGGCTATTATCGTATCATTTTTTTGATTTATGCTTCCGGTAGAGTGACATATGAATATATAAAATAAAATCATTCCATTCTAACCTTTTAACCTATATTTTGACGCATTTAAATAAATTAAACATAGGTACAGCCATGGATAAAAGAAAATAAGTCTTATTGTCTTTTTTGTTTATTTCTGTTATGTTTTTGCAGTTGGTTGTAATTGTTTTGAAATACTTATATTCTTTTATTGGTTTTGTCGTTTCTGCACTGACAATAAGTATATGCTGTAGTTAGATACAGTTACTTACCACATCAACAGTTTGATTGCGATTATTCCACAAGAATTTGTCAGGTATGTACGCTGTATAATAACCTAATAACCGTTAATAAGAGCACTATTTACAGTAAGAACTTGCATTCAGGAAACTGGGTTTAGTTGCAGGTATTAATTAAGGAGAATAGTTGCAAGTAAAACTTTATCTATTGTAAATGATGTTTTATCAAGTAAACACTTTACTTAACCCATTTTTCTCAGTGCACTATTTTCTCCATTATTTTAGATATATTTGATATCTGTGCTATCGGTCGATAGTTTTGAAAATCTGATCTGGACCCTTTTTTTATGAACAGGCTTTATGAAGGTATACTTCAATGGATCTGGAAACTTTCCCTTTTGCAGTGATAGATTGATAACACACTGAGAAAAATGTGCTAAGTAAAGTGTTTTACTTGATAAAAAATTATTTACAATAGATAAAGTTTTACTTGGAACTATTCTCGTTAATTAATACCTGCAACTAAACCCAGTTTCCTGAATGCAAGTTGTTACTGTAAATAGTGTTTTTATTAACGGCTATTACACAGCGTACTTGACTAATTTGTGGTAAGTAAAGTATTACTTATTACTACTGGTACTATATTTAACTACAGCACATGGTAGTAGAAGTAACAACAATGCTGATCGCTATTAAACTCATGTATTTTCTTAAATAGGTAACAACTTGCCACAACTATGATTATTTGAGTTTTTCTGCCACCCCGTGATTGTTTTACTATTCCTGATTGGTTAATGCGGCGGATTAATAAAATAGTCCCCGAGACTGCTACGCGCGCAAGCGCTGGCTAGCGTCAAGTAAGAGTTACGGACGTGGGAAAAGGTCGTCGAAAAAGGGTGGCCAAGGAGTACGGTCATTGTAAATACCGATTGAGTTAACTCAAGGCCGCATTCGTATAAAGAATCCCAGCGAAAGAAGAAGTACCGAGCCTATAAGCAATCGGATGCTTCAAGAGTGCAGTTTTAAACCACGTGGTATGATATTCCCCATCATTGTGATGATATCTGCGCCCGCTGGTGAAGTTAAAATGTGGATGCCGTCGCTAGTGATCCGACAGTCCAAGTGCCATCTGCAGTTAGGGATACTCCGACGAAGTAGCCGTTTTCGAGGCGATCACCGGACATAACCGCCACATACGCCGATAGAGGATCAACTCGCCGAGACAACGCCTAGTGCAAAGAACCAACAGAAACCGCAAGTTTACCGCCTAGGTATATTATTTCTTTGTTTGTTATTAGTTGTAAATTCAAAGCAATATTTCTCTTTGTCCTTTGTTTAGATTTCAATAATTTCAATAACTAAATAACGTTTCAAGGGGGCCCCATTTAACTTATCTTTTATTATTGCCTTGTTCATTTTTTTATGAGTCACTGCGTTGTAAATTGTTTAAGAAAAACTGTTGTTAAAGTGAAACTAATATCTTTCATTCACATCAGGTAGTCACTGTGTTTGTCCTATACAAAATAAAACTATTACTAATAATACTGCTTTTTATTTGAATTTATATTAAATATTCACTAAACTTCCTCGTTTTCTGCACTACCCCTAAGTTGAACAACAAATGTAAGGTAAGTATATTGTATATGTATAGCAGGCCTTCTATATATCAGGTATTTAGTGAACCTGCATTAATGATACTGTTTCCTTATCACAGGTAATCCAAATAGCTTGCATTAATTGAGGTTAATAATGAAGGTAGCCATTATAGGATAGTTCACTCATAGCAATACATCTACTTGATATGAGCAAATCTTTTACCTACCGCAACTGCATGTATTCTTTGGTTTACTACTTCAGTTTAATTGTCATAAGTAACTTCAAAGTTACCGGTATGAAGCAAACCGTAAGTAACTTAGTTGCTTGTTGTATAAGCTAGAAACAGTAATTTACATAGATATTTAAAAAATATATTTTATAAATAATTTTTCGTGAGAGGTTTTGATATATATTTCATATTTTTTCTAAATATAGATAAAATATCAATAAAATATTTATTCCATATTTAAAATTGATGTAAGCGCTATATTTTTTCTAAAATATTTGTAAAATATTATATGAAAATTGAATTTTTATGCAATTATTTAATTGTCAAAATGAACTAAAATGTTCTTGGTTATTAGATGTATAACGTCGATAACGAAAAGTTGAAACATACATAGAGTTGTCTAAAGGCATAACTTGTTTTTCACACTAGATAAACAGACAGTGGATTCATTCAATTAATCTTTGGTATCTCTTGGCCGCAAGGTCCACAGTACACAGACTCTTACATAGTCAAGTACGATAAAAGTAAATCGCACGGGCTGACTATAAAAAACTGCTAAACGAACTCAAGGAGCACTCTTTTAGGAATGCCATGAGATGCCATGGTTCAAACTCCTAACCTAGATAGGAAATATGAGGTTATAATACCAGATAAGAAGGACTGGGAGGCAGGTATCCCGGTAAGAGCGAACTCAAACTGGTTTACTGACGGCTCTAAAACGGACTACGGCGTTGGAGCGGGAATATACACTAAGAAGCCTAAAAAGGCTCTTTCGGTAAGCTTCAGCAAAGACACGACTGTGTTCCAAGCTGAGGTTGCTGCAATTCATCACTGTGTCCGAGAAATAGAAAGATATACCGAACCGGGTAAAAGCGTCGCTATCTTCTCTGACAGTCAGTCCACACTTAAAGCGATTAGCTCCCCAAGCGTGGACTCTAAGCTGATTTGGGACTGTGTAAGCGCCCTAAATGAGGTGGGCACCCAAAGGAAAGTAATCCTAGCCTGGGTCCCTAGCCACTCGGGCGTGAGAGGAAATGAGGCGGCGGACGAGCTGGCCAGACGAGGTTCGTCAAGGCCATTCGTTGGAGCCGACCCCTCTTTCGGTACTACCAAATCGCAAATTAAAAAATCCATCAATGAATGAATATACAATCAGTCCAGAGAGTGGTGGCAAAAATCACCGGGACAATGGCAAGCAAAAGAGTTCCTAAGGAGCAGAGGCCTGAATTCACGAGAGATCTACTGAATAAAGACAGGAAGACTATCAAAATGATTGTAGGTCTGCTGACTGGTCACTGTAGACTGAATAGGCATATGTACAACATACGCCTGGCAGATGATGCAACCTGCAGCTACTGCCAAGAGGAGGAAGAAACACCAGTTCATGTGCTGTGCCAATGTCAAGGCCTGGCGAGGACAAGGTTTCTAGTAATGGGGGAGGAGAACCCCACAGCTAGTAGCTACATAAAGAAGTCGTTCTCAAAGATGATAGGCCTAATTAAGAGGGCAAAATTAGAGAGCGTCCTCTAGGAAAAAAGGGGATCACAATAGATCTGAAAAGGTCGCAGTGAAACAGGTCGATAGGCAACCCCAATCCTAATCTAATCCAATCTAACCTCTATTTGAGGTTATGACGCTTATCTACCGAGATGAATCTCTTAACTAAATCAACTAGCAATTTATCTGGTAGATGCAGTACATATATGATGCATAAAATTCCTACAATTATATTATTAAACGATTTCTGTACATAGCGATATTGAGCATTCCATTATCTTATAAATGCCATGACATGTTCAAAGTTTTGCTTACCTCGTAGTCACCACAAAAACTAAAACACACCCCGCAACAATTAATTACACAGTTAACCCTAATCTGCCCTAATCGTATACTATAATATATAAACTATAACATGTAACGGACAAACGAATGAAAACGTTGATGATACGCACGTGCGCGTATGCATTCTATGTACCTAATCCATAGACGCATAAACAATACTAAATCATATAACACCGGCACCGTAATGAATAGAGGTGTTGTGTTGACGTTCGCAACTTACAAATATTACAAATAATATAATACAAAACGCAGATATATTAATAGAAAAGTTACGGCGCTCAACTTAGATACTAATTAAATCATATTAGATATATATTATCTAATTTAATTTTTAAACTATCATTTTAAATAGGTCCATACCTACTTAATATGTATGCATATTTTACCCATTTTATATTATTCGTTCTACGCACCAAATGTACAAAAGCAAAAATTCAATCTTTTTTTCTTATATGAAATAAATATTTACAGAAATACAAAGCAAAATATTCTTGCAGAGTTATGAAAAATTTATTGAGAAAATATTTGCAATAAAATATTATTAATGCTACATAACATATATATTTTTTAAATGTTTTCCTAATTAATTAATTAAATAATATACATTTATGATTATTAATTTTTTTTCTCAGTGCATAACTAAGCGGAGTCCGTGTTTTTCAAGCTATTAATCATGTCTACCACCTCGGCCGGACCATATCTTTGACACTAGCTTATATAATCTTATTCGTAGGAGTTCTTCATATTTTATTAGGTCGTTTTTATTGGGTCTGTGTCGGGTGCCACTCTATTTTTTATTACTTCGTCAAAGGTAGGTTTTTCGTCTTCACTTCCGGTTTTCACGTTCTGAATTGCCGCGATGTCATCACCCTTTCTTCCTTTATACAGCTCTTTGAAATAGTTAACCAATCTTATGCTTTCTATTGATTGGCTTATTTTTTCCATTTTTTATTATTTAATAGCCGAATAAGCCCTTGTTATCTTTGCTTTTCGTTTCCATTTCATCCATATAATTTTTCTTACCTATTGTTGTTGTTTGGCTCTACATATTTTCGTTCCTCTTTGTATTCATTCAATCCTTCTTGACTTTTCGCCCTTATCCATTTCTCCCGCGCTTTCCAATAAAATATCCAAAATACATCATAATTACCTTATTTGTTATTTACTGGAAAATAAATACTTCAAAACTTCATTCTACGGCAATTACACCATACACTTGACCCAGATTCGTTTCGCATCAACCTTCATATACACTTCTCTCTTTTTCCGAGAATTCAAATGCGAAAACTGAATTAAAAACGAAAAAAAAAAAAAAAATAGAAAAACATCTCTCCTTCCTTAAACCTTCCAACGGCATCATGACAATGTAAAGCGAACAGGTGCGATCTGAGTCCCGCTAATGGTCCAGGCAACCTCGTCATCACTCAAGTCACGAAGTTGCGCAACAGTTTTCCACTTTTCGCAACCGTACGCGGCTCGAATCACCAGGCGCTAAGAAGTCCCAAACGGTCTTTACGCAAGACGTATTTGATTTTTTCCTCGGCATCTTACGCTTACGTTGTACGTACCGAATGAGAAGATGGATTGGCGTTATGTATCAGGCGAAACGTAATTTTATTTTAATTAAATTTTAAAGCGACCGCGCACCTAACCGCCAGCGTCCGAGAACGTCGGTTGTGTGCTAGTAATTATGGACGGGAATTTTTAATAAAGTTGCTTGTGATGCGGATAAGATAATTGGGAGGTGGGCGGGGATTTGGCGAAATGTTAGTTTAAGCTAGTGTGCGGATTCGCGCTGGTGTTATTATTAGATACGCGGTGCGAAGTGTAAATTGAAAAAAGTAGCGTTCACGTAAATTTGAAGTAATGATGTATAGTTGCTGTCAGATTAGCCGAGTTTTATGTCAGATGAGGAGATAATAATAAAATGGAAGAATAATTGAATGAGAATTTAAGATGAAAATCTCATTACTAACGTGGAGATATTTGCTAAATTGTCGATATGAAACTACAATATGTATCTATAAAGGATAACAATAATTCTAAGACGATTTTAAGCCACTATACATGCGTTAATTAACTAACGCTAATTAATAATTAGGTCACGCTAAAAACGTATGTAACACTCAGTTGATATTAGCATACATATGAGGAGCAAACTTTCAAAAGGAATATTATCCAATTAATTCAGCTACTGACTTATAGGTGGTGTTGCGTGCTTCAATACTATATCCAAATGTTACCAAATCTATGGCGTTCAAAAAAAAATTTATCCC
The DNA here is from genome assembly GCA_004143645.1 of Protaetia brevitarsis. Lineage (NCBI taxonomy): Eukaryota > Metazoa > Arthropoda > Insecta > Coleoptera > Scarabaeidae > Protaetia > Protaetia brevitarsis. Next base: position 198,154 of record RXPK01000270.1, read on the forward strand.
ATATAAAATAAATGTCAAAATATTGCAATTTTTTCAAAAGGATTATTATCCTAAAGTTTCTTTTCAAATGGAATTTTATTTTTTTGTTTACATAAAATACTGACGAAAATCAGCTCGTTTATTCTTTGAAGTGTATTTACCGAATTAAGATGGATTTAGATGGTGTTTTAGTAAGCGAAGCAAATGAAGGAAGTCGAAAAAGGAAGAAGAAAACAACAAAAAAAAAGAGAAAGCAAAGCAATTAAGGTAATAGGACGAGAATTTAATAATTTGTAACCCTACTTTTTTTATATTTTAGATATTTCGATCATTTTCCGAATTTGGAAAACTTTGAACGTCCCTGCACACATAATGGGCCTACATATAAATGTTTAAAAATAAGAAGGCGCGATATAATTACTGCAAGAAATAACATTTTTCAAACTGTGGATAAGCATGTTCAAGACAGAAGATTATCGTATTTCTGTAAAGTTTCTGATCCAAAGAGGCACAGGGAAAAATATAAAGCCAATTGCCGAAATCAACAACATGTTTTATCGGCAAAATACCAAATGGTTACGGAAAATGGGGAAACCTACAGAGTGTGCCAAAAAATTTTTTTAAAATGTTTTGGAATTTCTTTAAAACGGTTGCATACGATTACAAAGAATATAAGATTTGGACATGACATAAAGGAGAGAAGAGGAGGAGACAGGCGTTCAAAAAAGAATAATGAAAAAAGAGAAGAGGTTAAAAAGTTTATTGGAAAGCTTCGTGCCACAGAAAGTCATTACAATCGCAAGAAATCGAAAAGATTGTATTTGCCTGCCCATTTAAATATAAGAAAATTGTGGAATTTGTACAATTCCATTGTTGCTGAAAATCACAGGGTAAAATGTAGTTTCTTTTATAAGATCTTTTCTGTTGATTTTAACATTGGCTTCGGGTCACCAGCGTCGGATGTTTGTAGTTTCTGTTTTAAAAGAAAAATGAACTAAAGAATTGCACTGAATTACAAAAAGTTAATTTGATGACAGAGTTAAGACTACACAAATTGAGAGCAAAACAATTTCACTTATTGATGAATAAAAATGAAGAAAATAGTGAGGTATTTTGTTTCGACCTACAGCAGGTTCAAAATCTGCTAAACTGCCTGTGGGAGAAGCATATTACTTAAGGCAGCTTTCCTTCTATAATTTTTGTATTACGGATGTCGCAACTTCGTCTCCCTTTTTTTACACCTGGACTGAAACCAAGCCGCTAGAGGAGCAAATGAAATTGGATCTGCCATTACAAGTTTCTTAAATTCCCATACTTTTTCGGATAATTGCAAAGTGTTACGTTTATTTGCAGACGGGTGTGCAGGGCAAAATAAAAACTCATTTGTTATGTATGCTCTGGCCCTTTGGCTGTCAAAAAGTGCTCCTGTGACATTACAAGAAATTACAGTTACGTTTCCGGTTAGAGGGCACTCCTTTCTGCCAGCGGATCGGGTGTTTGGACGTCTTGAAAAGAAGCTTAAGAAAATAGAAGTGATATTGAATTCTGAAGAGTACATGGAAATTTATAAACAAGTGGGAACTGTAAAACAGCTAGGAATAGATTGGACAATCAAAGATTTTAAGGCTCTTGATGGAAGTTTGAAAAAGTTAAAAGGTATGAAAGACATGAAAAGAATTATATTAAGAAAAGATTCTAAGGGAGTTGTTAAAACAAAAATGCAACCATATTACAGAAACGACGACTTATCTAAAAGTTTTGAAATTATAACAAAAAAAGGTAAAGTTTTAAAGGACTTGAATGTAAAAGAAAAGGTATTGAAAAACCCAGTAAAGGAAGAAAAATTAAAAAACCTCAAAACTTTGCTGTTATTATACGACGAAAATTGGCAGCGAGAAGAAAAACTTATTTTTTTTAAAGAATTACTATTGGATGAACCACACTTAGACTGCTCCACCGGCCAAGAAGGGAATGAACCTTGTGATTGCAATGAGGATGATGATGGTGTTTTATATAACAATTAAATTAATATTGTTTCCTAAAAATAATAAAATAATAAAATGACTGAAAATAGGAATAATACAAAATAAATTTATTATTATAAATTTATTTTGTATTATTCCTATTTTCAGTCAATTAGTATGTAACACTTTTTTTCATAAAGATTATTTCAAAAAGAATTTTATCCAACATTTTTGATTCAAATAGATTTTAATTACCATTTTTTTTCCAAAAGGAATTTTATCCTAAATAATTAATAAATTAATCAGATTTGTAAATGAACTACATCTCTTATTTTTGGCATTTGGCTTTACGAAAGTGTGTATTACATATATCACTTTAAAAATTTTATTTGCATTATTTAGTTTTGCAGCAATCACAAAACAGCTCTTTTCTCCAATCCTTGAAAAAGGGATAATATTCCTTTTGAAAGTTTGCTCCTCATATGTATTGCTATGATATCTAAGGTATGGAATCTATTTGAAAATCATTTACAACAAGATTCTAAACTAAAGGAACAAGTAATTCAAAAGTGAGGCGCGCACGCAGTTGCCTACTTTACAGGCGAATTATGAATTTGTTAAAGATAGTTATTTAAAATAGACAACATTAGCATTAGATGCTATGTATGTATTGCTGTGTTTCATAAGAGGGAAACCACCAACCATATTGAAATGCAGTTACTATTTTATGTACACACCTGTTTGTAAGTCCAGTATAATTTGGATTAATTCACACTAGTAGTCATGGAAGTTGAATATAATTTATCGTCTGACAACTGTACGATAGCCTGGTATCCGAGGTATCTATTTTGATTGAATGGGGAGTGACCTAATGTAATTCGTTGTGAGAAAATGATGAAAATCCCTGGTGACGAGGTTGTTGATAAAAAAGCTGCTAGAGAGATATTTTTATTTTTTATCAAGTGTAATGAGTTAAGTGGTTTTTCCTATCTTACGTCTGGTATTGAAGGGGATCTTCTATTCAAATTCTTTGTAATTACTCTATTCTGGAAATATACAGAAGAAACGTGAGGATTGTTCGACATTATAAGAAATTTTGCTGTATCTACTACACCTGGGTGTTTGTTCTCCGTGGGAGTGTGCATGTGTTTGTTGTTCCGGGTCTAATCATACATCCTGAATGTAACGAAGGAGGTCTGTTTTCTGAATTTTCCTGCTACCGATGTTATTCCTCCTGGTCTGGCCCCTTTTAGCTGTATATACGAGCGAATCTGGATTGTCACTACAAGGAAATTACATTTGGAGGTATTCTGATGTTTAAATTTTTGTATAAAAGAATTTATAACGTCTATAGTGTTTTGAGGTTATTATTACTTCGTATGTGATTTAAAATTCAGAACTTTCATAAGTTGGCAAACGTGGTTGGTGGTATTCAATTCTCTTATGATAGCGCGGGAAATTTTAAAAGTTCATATTTGAATAAAAGAGTCTTAATTATACTGGATAATTGATAATACTGAATATTTCCAATAACTGTACTCACCTTGAGAGTAAGAGTTCTCATGCTTATTTATATGTCTTTGATATAAACTTAATAATAAATTATATAACTTATTAATGATTACACTGTTTTATTAACGGAAGTTCATTTGATACATTAAATTATTAAGAGTTAAATTATAAATTCAGTATTTAACAAAGTAAGGGCATAATAATAAACAAGTTGGTGATTTAGGAGAACCGAGGCGTACAGCCGTCAGCGCAGCGGGTTCCTAACTGTAAACTAGTCATTGGTTAGTAAGAGGGGGATCATTAGTGCGCATGATCTGGAGTAGTAAATTTTAGATATCTTGGACGTGTACGGGATTACATAGCCATCTAGTGGATTGAGTTTGCATTGTGTTTATCATTGTAGGAAGGTATCTGCAAAGAAAAGCAGATCTAATTTAAAAGTTATTTATTTAGTTTCCCTTTTGCTTGTTAAAGCATACAGCCGGGAAATCACAATAGTATGTATGTATGTAATAGAAGGGTGGTATTACACTGCGACCTAAAAGATCTGTTGTGTCCCCTATTCTTGCTGGTTTACAGCTGGCCTTCCAATCCTATTCCTTTTAGAAAGTGTACGATGTCAGAGGGCCCCAGTCTAGGTAAGTCTCCCTCTTCGATTTCACATGCACCCAGGTACAATGCCCTCGGGTTGCACAGTGCTATGCAGTTTGAGAGGAGGTGGATGGATGTTTCATCCTGTTCCCCACAAAATCTGCATTCAGGATCTTTTTCCAATCCGAGCTTACTCAGGTGTCCTTTCAGTCTACAATGGCCTGAAAGTATTCCTGTTAGTATGCGAACATTGATCTTACTCAGGTTGATGCATTCTGTAAACCTCCTCTGGTTATAAGTTCCCAGAAGAATTTTACTTTGCCTCATTCCCTGGAGATTTTCCAGTAACTGGATTTCCTCTGCTCCATTTCCATTTTTAGTTCTTCAGTATTGTACTGCTACTTAACCCGCAAAAGGGTTCAGGCCTACGAAAGGCATTCCAGCCCCTTTTTTTGCGAGGTTATCCGTTATTTCGTTTCCTTCCACTCCTGTGTGACCGGAACCACAGGAGGGTTACTTTATTTCTTTTGCCTAGCTCATTTAGTTTCCCTAGGCATTCCCAGACCATCTTGGAGCTGATTTCATATGAGTTCAGCGCCTTGATGGCTGCTTGACTATCAGAACACGATGATAATCTCCTGCTTCCGATAGTTCCTATCCATAATGAACTGAACACATCTTCCAATAGTGTGTATTTCCGCCTGAAATATACTTGGGTATTTTCCCAAGCTTTCGAAATATGTAGTTCTAGGCCCATATATTCCTATTCCAGTTTCTTTTGCCGTTTTGGAGCCATCAGTGTACCATTTGGTGGCATTTCTATTCAAGTTCAAGATGGTGTTATGATCCCACTCGCTCCTGTTACTTAGTTTGATGGTGAATTCTCTCACAAAGCTAAATTTTTTTAACATATCATCCCGGGGCATATCCCAGGTTTGATCACCGTCAGGAGATTGAGGCCTATGCCTAATCATTCCTTCCTTGACCATTCTTAGTGCGGTTCTTTTCGCCACACCCTCTACTACTATGTGGAGGGGGCAAGATCCAATACTACTTCAATAACTGCTGTTGGGCAGGTTCTCATAGCCTAGATGCTGAATATTGCCTTTATGTAATGTAAACTGTATTTTATATGTTAATTCAAACTGACCTGGTATCTTTTTTATGTTTGTGTATATTTTGCTCGGAGAGATTTTTCATTCTCCGGGGTGTTTTGTATTTTAACGTTTGGCGTATTCCCCCCAAACTAGAGAAAATAACGGTATTTTAATGTCGGTTAGCGATATCTTTCAAAATTCAGGGTGGACGACCTGTTGCGATAACAATTGAAACTGAAATATTTGGTTTGAATCCTCATTCTGTTGGTGGCTACCAGAGACCACGGTTGTCTTATTTTCCTATAATGATTTTTATGCCACACTTTTGAAAAAATTATCAAAATTCCAAGAAGTATTACCTAAAAAAGTATCGATACAACTCCTGTTTATGTAATCCTTATCGAATACCTGCATTTTGCCAAGGAAATATCCTATAAAAATTTCCCACGAAGAGTTCCCGACCAGATTGCCTTTCCATGCCATTAACCGAGACCGGGGGCCCGTTCCATTAGAAACTCCATTCCAGTACCAGAGTTTGCCAAGCGTCGTGTCCTTCTCAAGTTAGTATTCCATAGAATTATCACAGCTAAAACAGAGAGGAATTATTTCAGTTTCCTATCAAATTTAAACAGAAACTTATATTTTTTTATAATTTATTTTCACTATACGATAATTTGGCGTTAGATTTATACCGACCGCCATTTAAGTTAGTTATTTTAGGAATTTTAATATTTAAGGGTTGTAAATAAATATCACTGAGTTTGATCTGTGATAAAATAGCTATCTTTAACAAATATCGATAATCATAGATAATCGTTTGCTTTAAAAAATTAGTATTTGCTGTTTACGGGTAGATGGCGCCGTATTTTATTTGAAATTTAGTTTATTATATGACATTTCCATAACCTCATTTAGTCTTTAAAAATGCCAGGAAAGTTCGAACAAGTATTTTGTATTTAAAAGATTGTCTTATATAGTATTTTACTGATTCCAATATACGTACCTTGTGATCAAAGAGTCTCAATGATGATGAAACATAGCATTTGGGTAAATAAATAAAGATTTAAGCTTGTTTTGGTTTCAAACGTTGTTTTTATTTGAACAGTTAGTGCTTTACATCGATTTTCGATATTTACCTATTTCAAATTTTAATAAACCGAGAAGGGGCTTTAAGGGTGCGCCCGTTAGGTGTCTATTCGTTAATAGGCGTCCGGAGTACGATTCTGACAGACGATCTGGTCCCCTTTGAAGCGTCCCGTGCCACCTAGCAGGTAGGAAGTCACTTTCCACAGTTTTCTTTCACTTATTAGAGAGGTCGCTGGGTGTATTGAAACCACTATTTTAATTTAATTTGATTTTATTAAAAAAAATAATAAATAAATAAATCGTAAACGGACAAGCTAAATAAAAATAATATAAATTGAATATAATCAGACCTATTATTTGTTTTCTTTTCCTCTTTTTTATATAGGTAATTTAACTTAATATTTAATAATACAGAATGTAAAAATACTTCGACCAACTAGCGGTAAATAGATACATTTTAACCGTTTCTAAATTCTTTTTGTTTATTTTATTGAGTTGAGCCGGATGTTACAATATACCCCGTAAAAACTGTGTTCACGTCATATTTTTCTTCACTACCCAGCTACGTGGCAACTTTTTTCTTTTGCTGTACCTTTAAGTGGAGCAGTGGAAAGTTTAGGATGAATTATGTAATTATTTAGCTTTCCATAAATAAATTGTCGGAGGAATTGCACTGGTTAGCGCTTTTGAGGATAAACAGGTCGAAACAATGCGTGTATTAACATGTCCCTGTGGATCTGCGAAAATTAAACGAATCTCATTCTTTTTCACGGTTCAACGCAAAACACCATAAGCAAGCATTTAACGTGTCACAAATTGATTTCATGTATTTTCGAGCAGAGTTCGACGAATGCACAGCGGGCGACATTTGTATCGGCGATACGTTTGCGCCACAGGTGATATGACAGGAGGAGGGTAGAAATTATATCTGTATACGGTGGCATGTCCTGATGTCTGTTTGTGAATCGATTACGAAGAAGTAGTTTTTACCGTTCAAAATTGCAAAAGCGAAATTGCGACTGCATTTGAAGTGGTATCATTTTTTCCTTGAATGAAAATATCATGATTTGCTTGGTATTCATCATGAGGATTTAGTATTATTTAAAAAAAAAATAAAAAAATACTATATATTATGCCAAGGATTCCCAAACTATTTTGGACAAGAGACCCCTTTTCCAAAATGAACTGATACCTCAGAGCTCCATAGCAAAATTACTTTAAAAATCCTATCTCTAGTTTTTTTTTTTCCTATTGATACAAAATACTTACCAATTTAAAAACTTTGGGATTGGTTAAGTGAGTAAACTTGACATCATTTTCTCTTCAAAATTTAACAAAATACGTAGACATAAAAATCTGGTTCCAACAAGACGGCGCGCCTCCTCATTTTGCAAGACCTGTCCGTGAGTAGGCTTTCTATTGATCCAATGTTCTCTTGACGAGAACACCTACAAGGAAATAAGAAGGAAAATAAGAAGGAAATAAGAAAAGATCCAACGGAGAAGATCACAAAAACAGTAAGGGAGAGCATAAAGATTTCATCGATACCTAAAAAGATGCAGAACAGATTACTACCAAGAGCCGCTAGACCACCCAGGCTGTATGGAATACCAAAAATACACCAAGAAGGAGTGCCATTAAGACCGATTGTAAGCAACATTGGATCACCGACCTACGATTTGTCGAAATATTTAGCTAACTTACTAAAGCCATATACCGGACAAACTGCAACGTATGTGAAGAATTCGAAACATTTCGTGGATATTCTGTCTACGCTAAAGACTGAACCTACAGATATTTTTGTATGTTTCGACATTATATCGCTATTCACTAACATACCCACGGAGGACGCACTGGCCTTACTTCCAGAACTTGGACTACAAGAAGACATCATTGAATTAGTGAAACTGTGCTTATCCACGACATACTTTTTGTATGGAGGAAAATACTACGAGCAGAAGAACGGAGCAGCACTGGGAAGCCCTTTATCACCAGTAATAGTCAACTTGTTTATGGAAGCATTTGAAGAAGAAGCCCTAAGTTCCAGCGATATGAAACCCAAGTGTTGGCTGCGATATGTCGACGATACTTTTGTAATATGGCAACACGGAGAAGAAAAACTACAACAGTTCTTGGAACACATAAACTCACAGCACCCAGCCATCAAGTTTACCATGGAGAAAGAACAAAATGGAAATCTCCCTTTCTTGGATGTTATGGTTAAGAAAACAAAAGAGGGAATGCTACAGCACGCAGTATTTAGAAAGAATACGCACACCGATAGATATCTGCATGCAGATCGCACCATCATCCGATGCAGAAGAAGACATTAATACAAACATTGCTATCCAGAGCCGAAACCATCAGTGACGAACAACATCTTACCAGTGCAAAGATACATTTGGAGAAAGCACTAAAGAAGAATGGTTACACTGACATCGATATAAGGAGAGCCACTAAGAAGAAGACGACACTGGAGACAACTACAGAACCACGAAGAGGGATGGCGTGTTTACCTTACATAGCAGGAGTCACCGAAAAAATAGGCCGAATTTTGAAGAAACGTAACGTACAAGTACGCTTCGGGACTGCAACGTCGATCCAGCAGTATCTACCGACCGCAAAGGATAAGATACCCAAGGGGCGCACAGAAGGTGTCTACAAGATAACATGCCAACGCGGACAGTGCTACGTCGGACAAACAGGAAGAGCCATCGATATAAGAATAAAAGAACACGAGAGGGACGCAAGATTAAGAAGGACCTAGCAATCAGCGATGGCAAAACACATGCACGACACCGGACACAAAATTGATTTCAAGAATGTAAAAGTAATAACTACCACCAAGAACTACGGGAAAAGACTCATCAGGGAAGCCATAGAAATAGAGAAGAATAAAACCGTTAACAGAGAAGAAAGGTACCACCTTAGCAACACGTGGAAGAGTCTACTACGAACCGTCACGGTCAATGGAGCGGAAACTACACGGTTGGATGCACCAGGGGCGTATATAAGAAGAATGTCTGACCATGGAGAATCAGTTCAGTTATCCTGAAGAAGCTGTCAGTATGAACAGCGAAACGTCGAGCGAAAGTTTTGACACACGGCGAAACCCGCAAGAAGCTGTTAGTTATAGTTACACCGGCCGTGAAAGCCTACGCAGTGTTATCTTGTCAAATTGTTTTTAAACGTTTATGATATCGGTTGGAGTTCTCTAATTTTTGTAACACCCACACACTACCTATATTTGAATTTATGCGCAGCAGACATTGCAAAAAATTGGGTAATTAAAATCGTAAATCGTCGCCTCCTCCTTATTCAAGCTCAGGAAAAAAAAAACGTATTCAATAAACAATTATTTATCAACGTCGAAAGCCCTAAAAGGGCATAAGTACATATAGGAGTTAATTACGAACTATAACAGCGGGAGATGAAATAGTGTATTGCGTGAAAATAAGCCGCAGAAATATCGCCAGATCCTCATTCCAGCACAAAAAGTCATACTAGAAATGCGTGCACAGCGCAATCTGTATACCTGTTAATTTAATAAAGACGTGCGAGCAGCACGTTAGGTGGTAAGTTAGTGGTGTGCGCGGTAGGTAGAAGCCCAAAATGCTATTAATATTACGTTGTCTGTTTTAATTATCCTAGAACATTATTGCGTTTCCTACTAGTACCCCTGTACATGTATTCAACGCTAAATATATTAGATACAAACAGGTTATCGTAGATGAGCACAAAATAATACTAAATCTACAAATTTACAAAGTAGGTTTTTGTTGTTGGTTATTAATAATAACGAATTATTGTTAATAATTACAAATTTGTGCTAGTAGTATGAGTCAATGTTAGGTAACATGTACTTCTTTTCCATCAAAAATATAATAATCTAACAGTGGAACTTGGCAAACTGTAAACTGCGAATTCTAATGAAACTTGGCTAGTTTGTAGACACCATGAAATGTTACTCAAGGACACTTTCTGTTGCTATGGAATTTAACTTTAGGGGGTGTAATTTGCTTTTGAAATCTGCTCCAAATTTCGTTAACCCAAAATAACTTTTAAACAGTGAGATAGAAATGGAAGATTTGAAGCTATACAGGGTGTATCAGATATAGAGGTAAATATACAGTTTTACATCTAATACTCCACTGCCTTGTGAAGCAAGTGCAGTGGCAGAGGTTCTGCGGAAGCAATGACGCGTATACATATGAGGGTTTTCTAAATTTAAAAATTCAGCGATTTTCTTAGGCACACTACTAAAGGTACTATGCCCAACTGGCTGCTTCGTTATTTTACCATTACGCACACTTAAAAGTAATCGTGATTGATCTGCAGGTCTCATTTGTAGATATTTCCGGATAATTGTAATCCAGTGTGGATCCACCAGTACAAAATTTCTTGAAACTCCAGTTTTTGTTTCGGGAATATTTACCACAATAATATCACCTCTGTTATCTGCGTCAGAAATAGTCATTCTTGTTAATTCGTCAGTTCTACAAGCATCCGCAACGCCCATGATTAAGGCAGCCTATAATTACATGATGTAAAAGTAATTTACATAATAAATTCCAAACAGTGGCAAGTGCTTCTTTACGAATTTCAGGTGGTGTGCACGACAGATTATTATCAATGTCTGTGATATCATTCGATATATTGTATTAGAAATCTTTATAATAGATATTTATGATGTTAAATTAGTTTTATTGACTATCACTTTTTGAGAAGCAACGCTGACTTGACAGTTTTCAAAAAATATTTGACAAATTAAGCCTACACTATCTATCATGTCACTCACAGGTACGTCTTTATTATTTTTAGACATTTAATTAGTTAAAATTGGAAAGGCTGGGAAAAAATCGTATTCAAACTACGTAAGGAAAGTGCTATTGCAGGCTTTGGGCAATTACAAACCTCGCCTTCGGCTCTGTTTGTAGTATTTGCCTGCGGCCTGCAATACAGCACTTTCCTGTCTTGGTTTGAAATATACTACCCTAACAGCCAGAAATATTACATAGATATTTTCAAAAATATATTTTATAAATATTTTTCGTGAGAGGTTTTTGAATATATTTTTCATATTTTTTTTTCTAAATATAGATAAAATATTCAATTAAAATACTTATTCCATATTTTAAAATTAATGTAAGCGCAATATTTTTTTCTAAAATATTTGTAAAATATTATTTATATGAAAATTGAGATTTTTTATGCAATCTATTTAATTTGTCAAAATGAACTAAAATTGTTCTTGGTTATTTAGAATGTATAACGTCGATAACGAAAAGTTGAAACATACATAGAGTTGTATAAAAGGCAAGAACTTGCACCATAGAACACATAAGAACACCCACCATACAAGTTAATAATCAATAATTCTGGCATCTTTTAAGGCATACTGAAGGTTTATCAAATTAATCACTATTTTTTAATCGAAGTGCTCTAAATAAAAAACAAACGTATTTATTATCATTTTATTTGAATAAGCCAATAAAAATGAAAAATACTTATTTTTAAGTCTAGCCTTGGCTGGTGCCAGGTACAACCCTATGGCTTTTTTCATATCTTCGGTAGTGGCGCTCTCATGGCGTTTCCTTGTGGTCTCTAAAACAATGCCAATTGTATTAGATCATACCAAGAATAAAACATCGTACAACATTATCAACACCTACTAATACATTTGGAGCATTTACAATAATTGGAGTGGTAGCTACATTCTAATACTTACGATACCTATTTTTACTTTATTTAATAATATTTGAAAACATTCTTCGTACAAACAATAAAACAACACAACGTATTCTAACCTCTATTTGAGGTTATAACGCTTATCTACCGAGATGAATCTCTTAAGCAAATCAACTAGCAATTTATCTGGTAGATGCAGTACATATGTGATGCATAAAATTCCTACAATTATATTATTAAACGATTTCTGTACATAGCGATATTGAGCATTCCAATTATCTTATGAATGCCATGACATGTTCAAAGTTTTGCTTACCTCGTAGTCACCACAAAAACTAAAACACACCCCGCAGCAATTAATTACACAGTTAACCCTAATCTGCCCTAATCGTATACTATTATAAACTATAACATGTAACGGACAAACGAATGAAAACGTTGATGATACGCACGTGCGCGTATGCATTCTATGTACCTAATCCATAGAAGCATAAACAATACTAAATCATATAACACCGGCACCGTAATGAATAGAGGTGTTGTGTTGACGTTCGCAACTTACAAATATTACAAATAATATCATACAAAACGCAGATATATTAATAGAAAAGTTACAGCGCTCAACTTAGATACTAATTAAATCATATTAGAGATATATATTATCTAATTTAATCTTTAAACTATCATTTTAAATAGGTACATACCTACTTAATATGTATGCATATTTTACCCATTTTATGTTATTCGTCCTACGCACCAAATGTACAAAAGCAAAAATTAAACCTTCATTTTTTTATATGAAATAAATATTTACAGAAATACAAAGCAAAATATTCTTGCAGTGTTATGAAAAATATATTGAGAAAACATTTGCAATAAAATATTATTAATGCTACATAACATATATATGTTTTAAACGTTTTCCTAATATATTTTCTATTCTTTTTATTTTTTTCCTTTTTTTTGGGTATTCCGGTTTTTTCTTACTAATTATATACTGTTTTTACGTTTCGGAATTTTGTTTTATTCCTTTTTCATTATTTTATTTTAATCCTACAAATTCACAAATTATCAAGTATTACAATTTAAAATTGTCCAAGTTACTATTTTTAAACTTATAATAATTAAAAAACTAGTAATTACAAGACTTAATTGCTTTCAAACTTACTTTTAGGTGTTTTCATAGTTATTAACCTTTACGGCGTTGTCAAAATTTCTTTAAGTTACATTTTAAAATTTTTTAAAGTGTCATTTACAATTTTAAAATGTAACTTAAAGAAATTTTGACAACGCTGTAAAGGTTAATAACTATGAAAACACCTAAAAGTAAGTTTGAAAGCAATTAAGTCTTGTAATTACTAGTTTTTTAATTATTATAAGTTTAAAAATAGTAACTTGGACAATTTTAAATTGTAATACTTGATAATTTGTGAATTTGTAGGATTAAAATAAAATAATGAAAAAGGAATAAAACAAAATTCCGAAACGTAAAAACAGTATATAATTAGTAAGAAAAAACCGGAATACCCAAAAAAAAGGAAAAAAATAAAAAGAATAATCAAAACCGGTTAAATAATATTGAAGAAGTTTATATTTTCTATAATATATTTTATGCATATTATATTAATATAACTAATATTCAAGAAAGATTTAATATTTTTTAAATATTTATAAAATATGAAATAAATATAGTTGGTCACTGGGGTAATGTTAAACTAATGCATGTATTTTCCTGTGTGCACAAGGTGTATAACAAAATGTAAGTCTTATGAATTTGCTATCGTTTTACCACTTTTCTGTCATCTACTAGCGTACTTAATAAACTACATACTTTGACAAATACTACAGCGGCATCTATAAAACACAGGAAGTAGCGTAAATGGTAGGATTAAAGGAATACTTCCAATTTAAATTGATCACTGCACATTGTAGCTATTTACGTACAGAGGGAAGTTGTAGGCATCGAAGTGAAGCATGCCTTGGGTTGTTTAAATCGTTACGGCGATGCCGCAAAAGAGGTCGCTCTTAGCGAATCAATATATCGTAATTTCATTTAAAATACGGCGATTTCAGAAATAAATTCGTTCGCGGTTCGTGGCGATGAGTTGTGAGAAAATGTTTGCTTTTACGACTTTGTGTACAATTTAGAAACCAATTTCGAGTTTTGCTGCGAAATATTTATAAGGTTAAACGTTTCACCTATCCATGGCATAAATATTTCAAGTATACAACCAATATTCGCCCTATAAAATAGTTTTTTCTCTTTTGCGTTCATAAAAACGCAATTGTAACACGCTTTTGCGTATCGAAAAGTGCTTCATTGTGATACGCCTTTTTTCATTTCTATAGGTTGGCTGTATTGAATACATTATGACAGAAAGCAAAATTGACGTTTAATTAATGTAAATTGTAAATACTTTAATCAAAAATTCTATACAAATTTAGTTTACATTGTTATTGTTATGAAACGTGGAATTACTGTATACATTTACACTGACGGAACAAGTATCTTGAGCATGTATTGTTATGCCAGGCAAATTCTTCGTAACAAAGTTTTGCTGAGTTATGTTATTGGCTTGTATTTAATGGTAGACTCTTGTGATTGAGAATCATTTGATGATATAACTCTAGAATGACCAGATGTACTTGGCCCTGATAAGTTGTGCGCTACAGCCACTTTACTTTTCATAGATGTTTCGATGTAACCTCAGCTACCGCAGATGACTTCCATCCACCATGACGTTTTATAGTCAGCAAATCACTGCCTGCGTCTGCTAAGTGTGTAGCACTAGAACGTCTGAAGCAATGTCCAGTATAAAGCTCTGAATTGGGCAATTTTAGAAATCAGCTATTAATTTAGGCATTTTGCCAATCGTATTAATTCCAATCGGGCACATATACAATAACATTGCGATATGTAAGGAAGAATCTTGAATGATTAATATTTTTTGTCGCAGGGCGACATATTTTTTTAATTAAAGTAATCCATCTTTCATCCGTAATTGCAAAAACTCTTACGATATTATTTTTTGTTTAAGGTACTGTCACCAAAATAATATCACTCTTCAATTCTAAATCATGTATGGACATATTTGTTAATTCATCTCGTCTACAGGCACCTGTGTAACCATTATTACAAAACGATCTAAAATTAAATCCTTACATAAAATTACATTTTGCAAATAATATCGTACCTTATTGCTAAATACAATGCGTCAGAACCTTCTTCTATAAATTTATTAATATCTTCAATGCATAAATTTTAGTATTTCTTAGCCTCGTATCCCTCAGAGAATCGTTTTAAATAGGCTTGTAATTTAATATATTTTGATATGTCTGTTTTTTTATAATGGAAAAGCAAGAACGAAGCATGGAATACATTAGACCATAAGGTAGAAGATTTCTTATTTTTACCTTGTAATTCAAAATATGCCAATAAAATGTTTCAGATATTGTGTTGACATTATTCTGTACAGCCCATAGTTCAAATTGATGGTAGCATTTTTCATATACTGCTTTTGATTTTTCGGTATAAATTTATGACGGCGTTATCCGCAATTTCACGCAGTTGTGGTGGCGTACAAGATAAATTTGTCTCAGTATCACTCATTTTTTTTACAGTTTACAGAGACTATATTATGAAATATATTGTTTAAACATTTAAATAGCCGAATTTGAATTTGAATTCGTCAAGTGTTCAATCGTATGTCAATGTGACCAACTTCATATAAAAATAAAACTCAACATTTTTAATGAGATTTTTATTAAGTATTTATTATCAATTTATAATGCAAATAGAAAAATAGTATAAAGGACTCGTTTCATAAGGCTTTTTGTCGCACTCTTTCATTAGAAACAAAAAAATGACAAAATCATGCCTTATGAAACTCGTACTTTAATATACTATTTTTTTTTTCAATATTATACAGGGAATTTCACCACCAGGGAATTCCTCTATAACTCGTAAACAGTGACAGATAGAAAAAAAATTGTCGTAAGATTATGACTTTTTATAACGTAAAATTATCTGGAATTGTACAGGGTGTTTCGTAACCTCGGTACAACCTTCAACTTTCTTCTTCTACAATACCTCCAATATCATTGCATTTTTAAAAGCGTCAGTGAAAATTTTAAAAAATACGATATAACATTTTTTAGCTCTAAACTCATTAATTTCCAAGATATCTTGATTTTCTAAAAACATATGTTGCTTTTTGGGAAAAGCGATTATAATTTAATTACCACTTAGATTAAGTGAATCATATTTTAAAACATCATAATACGGATCTACTTATACATGTAGGTGTGCATATAGTTGTATTTTAATATACTGGGTGTTCAAAAACGTCACCAAAGTACAAAAACAGTCAACTTCAAATGGGTATGTCTTTTTTATTTTAAATAGAACACGCTGTATATGTTTAGATCATTGAATTTCTATTAATAAGTGCTTTAATTTTTGTTAAGAATACTCTATGCCTATCTCTTTTGTGTTTCGAGTTATTATACTTTTTATTAATTTTTCATTGTTGCAATCATATTTGTAATCTTAGTAGGCAATGATTGTAAAAATGAAGGCCAAAAAATAAATAACTAATCACAAAAACATTAAAAATACATACAAATACAAAAAATACGCTTACAACTATAAACACACCTGCAGGTATAAGTAAGTCTGTATTAAGATATTTCAAAATTTGAAATACTAAACAAACCAGATTTTCCAGTAAACAACCTTCGATTGTTATCGCTATCAGGCAGGCCAACTTCAATTTTGAAAGATATCGCAAAACCGACATTAAGATACCGTTATTTTCTCTAGTTTGAGGGGAATACGACAAAAGTTACCAAATAGACATCCCGAAGAATGAAAAAATCTCTCCGAGCAAAATATAACACGAACACATAAAATATACCAGGTAAGCTTGAATTAACATGGAAAATAAAGTTTACATTATAATTAAGACAGCATTTGGGTTTATCTGATATTCCCCTCTTATAACATATGTATAAACATATTTTTTTATTGAAATCTCGCATAACCGAAATACATACAGTTACGGAGAAATGTCATACGCATATTCTTTCATAATAAAATTAACAGAACATTTCAATTAAAATTTTGCATAACTTTAATTTTTGTTATTTCTCAATATTTCCTAAATAGTGAGTTTTTCATTGCTTTTTTACAACATAATAATGAAAAATAAATTGGAATTAACTCTTGTCTGCGATTGTATATCTCGACACTAATATTAGATCTCTCTTATATTTTTAATAGTAAAAAAATTAGAACATTGAATAGTTGAAATGAATGCAGTAGGTGTTGCAGAAATCAAGGCATCCTCATAAATCTGATAATGCCATCGGTAAATATGGGGACAATTTTGTGTTTCAGCACGATAACTGTCCGATGCAGAAATCGCAAATTGTGCAAGAATGGATACGGTCCGCAAACATTTATTTAACAAGCATTGACCTGCCCTCTAAATAGTCCGGACTTAAGTCCTATTGAAAATGTTTGAGCTGCATCAAAGCAGAAAATATATTTATACATATATAAAGACTTTATTCTAGAAAATGCAGATAAACTATGAGAAACTTCCAGTAAGTAATCGAAAATAATGGGGACTGGAGACACTGGATGCTTCAAGATTGAAGAAATGAATTTATGCAAATGTTATAATTAGATAAAACAATAAAGTAAATTTATAGTGAGAACATTTTGTTATTACAGTATCACATGTGTATATGTATGATACGTTACTAGTAAAGTATGTCCTTGCATTTACTATTGAAAACTATATATTTTATTTATATTGAAATTCACTTATTGCTAAATGATACAATTAAAAAATTACGAAAATGAAAGAAAGAAACTTGTCTATCCACTATATTCCATAATGGCCGTATATAATGGAAATACGGTATTCTAATAAATCAATAAGAACATTCAGAAACAGAAAATCTATTTTACCAAGGAATACATGAAAATATTATTTCAACGCGTGCTTATTTATGTCTTGATAACAAAAACTAAATTATAAAAACAAGAAATCCCGTGTCGGATAAATACACAACGAATCATACGTAACATCTGTTTACACTGATAAGCCGCAGTCGTAGTAAAAGCTATAGTCCATCCTAAATGCGCTCGCCACATACATTTTCACATAGGTCGTTAACTTTTTTTTTGATAGGAGCTGTTCCTTGCAAAAAACTATGTAGTTATTGCTTCGTGATTCGTTGACTTAGAGATATAGTAACTTGGCATGTGCTTCGTAGTATGTATTATGATTGCTGCTACTCAAACAGAGCCTTTTTGATACAGAAAAAGATTTTACGTATAATTAATAAACTCGAGTACAATTCAGTCTTGCACAGGATTTTTCAAACAAACTAATAGTTTAACTGCATATTATTTACAACAATTTAGAATATAATTGCCTAAGGGTCTATAATAAATTGCCATCACATATTAAAATAACATAAAAATAAAACTGTAAAATGTTTCAGTTGTCTAAAAATTACGTATTCATTCAAATTATTGTTAGCAATATAGCCATGCAATATAGAAAAACTTCTAACCTCAAATACAGTGTTACTATAAAAGAAATTGACACCTTTAGTATTGTATAAAACAAAAGTTATTTATGATATCGACATGCATTTTGCGCTGTCAGGTTGAGGAACTGTAGAAGTTTCGATAGTACAGTTGGTTTTACTGCGCAAGCATAATAGCTACGATGGTGCAAACTCTACTGAGAAAGCATATTGCGTGTTTGAATTTGCCAACAAGAACTCCGCAACTGTTGCCCAACGACATTTTCTAACACGTTTTGGAAAACCACCATCTACTAGACAGTGGATCTACGATTGGTACAATAAATTTGAAACGACAGGGTGTTTATGTAAAGGCAAAGGCCGGGCAGACCTCGTGTGTCCGAAGAAACAGTGGAACGTGTTTGTGCTGTTTACCAACGAAGTCCACAAATGTCAACAACACGTTCAAGTTTAGAACTACAAATTTCGCAACCAACTGTGTGGAAAATTTTACGTAAACGACTGAAACTGACGCCTTACAGATTGCAGTTGGCACAGCATCTACGTGAAGATGACCAGCTTAACCCTAAACCTACCAAGGTGTGCTTTTGAGGCACAATTGATTTTGAAATTGCTGGAACTTTGTAAGTTAACTGCCCACAGACTGGAGGATTTTTGTATTCTCAAAATAAACTATTTAACACAGAATGACATAAAAATTTTTTAAAATATTTTTCCTATTTTACTAAAAAAAATTAAACATAATTTACCGACACGTCCTACCAAGGTGTGTCTTTGGGGCACATACTGTTATTATACTATAAAATGCATTGCTACGTTATTTAAAACTAGGTATGTGGGTAAATCCCCGTAATAAGATATGCTTTATATTTCGGGACTTTCCCTTGTATGTAAGAACTTCCAGTTGCATATGAAGGGGAATTCCCTAAATGCGTTTTGCTAAAACAGTCAGCTTACAAACTGCATTGCTATCAGTGTATTTGTGACTTTCCTAACGAACGCATTGGCCGTTTTAGGTGTCTATTGGTTAATTTTATTTCTTTTACCTAGTGGAGAGTATAGTTATAGACCAGGTAAGCAAATAAATTTTGATTGACCCCAGTAAAAATAGATTTGTTGTTTTATGCTTATTTGGTTTTGAAATTTATGCAGAAAGTATGACCGATTGGTTGACTGACCGACGCCGGCCACTAACTGAAAAGGAGTTGCTCGATGCATTGTACGAAAGTGATGAGGATTTGGGAAGGAATGTAAATGATGGTGAAGATGAAGAAGAGCCAAATGACGAAACCTCTTCTAGTGAAGCGGATTATCAAGAAACTGGCGATGAAGAAAGCGATGAACAAGAAGGAAGTGACGATAGTGATGCTAATGATGAACCGCCCGGCCATTCGCAAACTTTTATTGGAAAAGATGGTACCGAGTGGAATGCCACGCCGATTGCCAAGGGAAAAACACGTGCACACAACATAATTACAACAGCTTTGAACAAAGTGAAACTTCCACCTGGAGTGCATGTTGATACTCCTTGTGACGCATTCAATTTGTTTTTTGATGATACGGTTATTGGTATTGTGGTTACTTTCACAAAAAACGAAGACTTCGCAAAATTTTCTTACGAGAAATTAAAACAGAATTAGTACTGGGGCAAATTAGACGTCGTAGTTTGAGTGGCTTGCATAAAAGTCATACTTCATTGATACAAACTACGTTGAATCAAGTACCAACCACAGGGGAGTCTTCGGCTCGAGAAGTAAGAAAACGAAAACGGTGCTATATTTGCCCATCAAAGAAAAGCAGAATGTCAACACAGTTATGTGATAAGTGTAAGCAAACGGTTTGTGGTGAACATTCAGAGAAAATACTCACGTGCATAAATTGCAAACTACATAAATAACTTTCAAATATTTTACTATCTTGTACTATTTTTAAATTATATCTTCTGACACACAATATTCTTTCTTGTTTTAGTCTTACTGTATACCTACTACATGAAATAAATAATGCATATTTTGCTATTATTTACATCAACAATGTGTACAAATAGATGTGTGCCTGTGAGGCACACCTTGGTAGGACACGTTACGATAAAACGTTGGTAGGACTAGGGTTAAACGTCAAAATTTCTGCAATGTAATGAAGATGAGTTTTGCGAGGGGATAATTTTCAGTGACGAGTCAACGTTCCACATAAGTGACAAGGTGAATAAACACAACGTCCGAATATGGGGGACTGAACCTCCGAGAGTGGAGTGGTGGAGTATTTGCGTGATTCTCCAAAAGTGAATGTGTTCTGTGCTGTATCTCGCACAAAGGTGTATGGTCCTTTCTTTTTTTGAAGAAAACATAGTAACGGGAGCTATATATCATCAAATGTTGATCAATTGGTTGATGCCTCAACTGCATGAGGACGGGGGGAAACTTTATCTTCCAACAGGATGGAGCACCTCCTCACTGGCACCGTGTCGTTGGAAATTATCTGGACGAAACACTTCCACAGCGCTGGATAGGTCGTGCAACAGCTGACAACCGCGTTCTTGTATGGTGGCCACCAAGGAGCCCCGATCTTACACCGTGCGATTTTTTTCTATGGGGATTTGTGGAAGGCCTGGTTTACGTCCCTCCGCTTCCTAATGATTTAGATGAGTTAAAGCGACGCATCACGAGAGCTGTGGAAAGTGTCGATGCAAATATGTTACACCAGGTTTGGAATAAACTAGACTATCGCCTTGATGTGTGCTGTGTGACAGGAGGAGTCCATATTGAGTATCTGTGAGTTTCCAAAGTAAACTTTAAGAATCACTTTATAAAATGGTTTAAACGAATTCATAATAACGTTATTAGTTTTGGATTAATAAAACGTTAAAGGTGTCTATTTCTTTTGTAGTAACACTGTATATTTTTTGTTCTTTCTTTTGTAATGAAACATTGCAATAATAAAGCTATTCTATTCTATTCTGTGTACTTAATATTGATAGAAAATTCAAGAAAGTCAGATATATTGTTAGTTCTATGATGTTGCGCAGACGAGAGAATTTTGGCTATAAAACTGAAAAGCTTGTAAGTAAGTGAACCTATGAAAGAAACGATAGGTCTAAGAAGGCAAGATTGTTTATGCACTTTCGACAGACCGTAAAATTTTGGAAGTAGCATTATAGCAATTGAGAAATCCGTATGTAGGATCAGATATAAATTCAGTACCTTTCGATTTTTTAGATCTTTTCTTTGTTGGTGTACAGTGGCGGCTCGTGGTCGGAAACGTAGGGTGTTCACAAAATTAAGAACATGCAAATTTTCAACTAAAATCCAATCATTTTTTTTTGTACATGTCCTTCTTAAATTTTCTTGTAAAGTCTCTAAATTTGCCCTTTATAGTATGCGTCAATTTAAGTTCTGGCTTTGGCCTGCCCATACTTTTAACTTGAATTTTATGTTCATAACTAAACGAATTAAAATTGTCTGTCAAATATTGCACAGTAAAACTGTTCGCATCCATAGTTCTTATTTATATATTGTTTAGTGTTTACTTACAATACTACTTTGTTTGTTATGTGTGCATTTCATTATCTTTTTTACATACTGTATATTTCATTTCATTACTTTTTTTACGTACTATATATATTCTTTTTTGTTCGTCGGCTGCACCAAAGCGCATTAGTGGTGGCTTTGCTTTGTCGGTTTTTTTCAGAGGGATTTAACGACGCGGCGTAGTTTTTAACTGCGGCTGCGCTGTTGCCAATTTATTTTTGTTTTTTCTAAAAAAATCAATTAATTATTATTTGTATCTTTGAGGAAAATGTACGTTTTTTGGGAACAGTTAAAGATTTACGAGTTTAAGTTTGTGATTTTATATGCGCGGGTTTAATAAACGTATTGCTGTAGATGAAATACCTCAAACGAAAATTTAAATCAGTGTTTTAAACAAAATAGATAGTTTTTTTTTTAACAAATATATTGTCTAATTTCCTTTTTTTTACAAATTAACTTTAAGATATTTATAAATTAACACTAAGTATTTAAATTGTTACAACAATGATTATTGTGTTAATTATATCAACTTTTATTATCTACAATTCTTCGAAAATCTTTTTATACCGAAAACTAAAATATAAAATTATATTTAATAGAGACCTGTATTAATTACTCATCTAAACTGCAGGGGTGTGATTAAACATTGAGCACTGGCTTGATATCAGCAACAAATTAATAGATTAATATATAAAAAAAATTAAATTTCAAGTAAAAGAAAACAACACATGTGCGCCACCCCGATATCTATATCACACTGGCTCTCTCGCTCGCACGTACGAAGCAGAGAGCCAGAAAACAAACAAAAAACCTGGAAACAAATCCGTCCAATACGGAAAAATGTAGCAATAGTGAAATAAATAATATAATGTTATATATAGTTACGAAAATTCTGTTAAAACTTAAAGTATAAAGAAATACACCGTTATCCTAAAATATCAAAACAACTTTCAAATGAAAATAACATTAAATTAAGAAATTTATTTAGATAATTGTTTTTTTTTTTAAATAAAAAACTACAGCAGTATGTTATTTAATAAATTAAAATAATTACGCACCCTTGGTTTCATTATAAAACTGTCACCAACAAACAGTACTAGTTCTTATGGTAGTTACGACCTGTGAACGGTGAGTCATTCATAAACAAAACATATATAATATAGTTTATCCGTAAAACACGATATCTGAACGTTGATGTCGATCGATTTGTTAACGTGACCCGAGAACGCAACGAAAGCGATCACAGGAGCACACTCAATTTGTGCACCGTTCATATGGAATTTGCCGTATCCCTCCCCACCTCCGCTACGTCCTTTATGCGGCTAGGCATTGGATAAAATCAACGTAGTCCCGCCTACTCGGCGCACGTGCTCCGTCGTCGGTCGCTTGCTCGCGATATACACACATATGTATAGAAAGGAACGTCGCGTCGTTTATTCGTTTCGCTGCGTTATATTTCATGAATATATTAAGATCGAGTAATAGATTTTATTAGTTTGTAATCGACGATTTGTTTAGGGGGTTCACGTGCTCATGTGCTCCTATACAGAAACTGCCACTGTTGGTTTAACCTCAACGTTGTGCAATCACGTACTTCTTGTCCAACGTAATAATATAGCATAATAATTAAGTAGGTATGTTATGTCACTCCTATTATTATCTGTTCTATATAAAATGCTTGTGGAATTTTATGGCTTTATATGAAAGATAATTGCTACTTCATCAACAACGTTGCAACAATTTAATGTCTTTTTCAAGTTTTGAATAAATGAAAACAATTATTAAGTTACAACATAATGTTGCCAGTCAAATATAGGTATACAATATATTAAAAGGTTGTAAGAGACGATATCACATTTAATATTACAAACAAGCATTTTTTTATTTTTTTATGTATTCATAAAATCTTCTACGGTTTCATATCTTTCGAGAGGCAGCCGATGTGATCATTATCAATTTCGCCGAACTACACCGCTGATTAGATAAGCCCAGATGTGTACCTATTAATATACGTGTACGTTACAATTTATAATCAGTTTTGAAATAGCATTTTACTGTGATCAGATACCTCAGAATCAAGTAGATAACCAGTTTTTTTCTGATACAAGGACTTCAGAATTGGGTGTGGTACTAATTGGTATGCCTTTTTAATTATTCTTTTCTTATTGTTCATTTATTGAGGTTAAAATTTCATGACTGTTGATGCATATTAATTTAGTTGGACTATAATCAATTTAAAATGGGAACTATTTTTTTAACGGGCAATTTAAATGCCTGTGTAGTAGCGGTGGGCGATTCGAATCTTTTTAGTCATTCGAATCCTAGTGACTCCTAAAATTAAAGATTCGTATAATACGATTCATACCGAAATATTGTAAAAAATTCATATAGATTTGTGATGATTTATGACTCTTTGTGATTAGAATTTTAATCACTCTTTGCACTTTATTCTAAGGATCTTGCAAAAAAAAAAACGGTAAATTGAAATTTTCGCAAAATGAAACAAAGTGAAGCAATAATGGATTATTTTGTTTTATTATTTGTTAATAACAAAAGGAAAACCTCAAAATTTCATCAAAGGTTAAACACAAAATTGTCTTGATGAATACAGGCACATACATAAATAATATACATAGATATAAGATATTAGTAGACATTCAATCTTTTATATTAAAATTAAGAAAAAGCAGATACGATAGGGCTTTTGCGTTTTAGGAAAACCGCATTTTTTTCAGGCGAACATGTTTACAAAATCAAACAAAGACGCCGCCTTGTAGATTTTACGTTCATGAATGCCAATACGATATTTTTTATACTACGCTTCTAGTAACTAAAGCATGAAAGTTAAAAAAATGTTACGCAGTTATATGTATATAATATACAGGGTTTTCCACGGAACTGGCTGGTTAGAAGTTTTCCGGCTTAACGAAATTCCTCAGTTTTAAAAAATTGGGGTTTGCAACAATTTGGCACTTACTTTCTTTCTAAAATATTTGCACCTTTTTTGCACTTCCGGTTAACCGGAAGTCGCCACGAACTTTGTTATTTTAAATGGAACACCCTATATATTATTATATTTTTGAATTTACCATAAAATTCTATGACGATTACCATTAGGGTATCTTATACCTATCTTCAACTGTTTCTAAGATATTACGATTTTTGTTAAAATTTTGACATTTACATTGTTGTATGTAATTGATTAATTCTCACTTGATTTAAGTGTTAGAAATTTCCGACTTTGAAATCAACAAGTACTAACATTGTTTTACCAAAACGTAGAAGAAAAATTCAGTGACATTATACAGGGTGTTTAAAAATTAGTGACATATCCAAGAATTTTGAATGTTGCAAAACTTAATTTTTTCAAATAGAACACCCTGTACATTTTTCTGTTTTTGGATGTACAATTAAATTCTATACCGATTTGCTGTAGCATTCCCTATACCCATCTTCAGTAGTTTTCTTTTAAATTACTCGTTTTGTTTATTACCGCTTTCAAATGGCCGAGTAATTTCTATCTGGTGGGCCATGACATTAACATCACAACAATTTATTATTATTAGTAAGTATTATTGTTATAATCATTGTTTGTTACACGTCGCGTGTTCAGATAAATGCATATTATTATGGAACTTATGAATTAGATAATGAAAAATATTGAAGGAGCTTATTTTAACCTGGATACTTTAAATTTATTTTACATTCACTGAGAATGCAGGATGAACTTATAAAGAATTTACGGTAATTATAGGAATTTATTTTCAGCTAATATATCTAATAAAATTCAGAAAACTTTGAAATAATACATTACACAGATTACACACTGTACGCAACTTTCGGTACTACCAAGCAAGATTTAATAATTCGTGTGACGAGAACGTTTGATGAATTAGACCCAGTTGAAGTGAGAAGAAGTATAAGGCGACACATTAAGACGTCGAATAATAAAATGCTTGGACGTAAACGGAATTCACATTGAGCATTTTTTTTTATGCTCTATGTCATGGTTCAAGTTTATGCTGCTGGTAAATTGCATTTTGCATTTGTTAAGTATACATGTATCTAAATATTCTTCATAAAAACCTTTATAATTTTGAAAATATTTTAATATATCAAAAACTTTAAAACATTTGTCTGACAAGCACATTACGTTTTAGTGAAACAATTTTTGTTATGTTGTCGTCGTTATCGTTTATGCCATTTCCCTTAATTTGAAACCAAGCTATTAAGAGAAATCATTTCAAAATTTTCTGGATTCGGTTAGATATATTAACAACCAATAAATTCCTTTAATTACATTGAATTCTCTATAAGTTCTTCCTGCATTCTCAGTGAATCTAAAATAAATTTATAGTATCTAGGTTAGAATAAGCTCCTCCAATATTTTTCATTATCTAATTCATAAGTTCCACAATAATATTCATCGATCTGAACACGCGACGTGTAACAAACAATGGTTATAACAATAATACTTACTAATAATAATAAATTGTTGTGATGTTAATGTCATGGCCCACCAGATAGAAATTACTCGGCCATTTGAAAGCGGTAATAAACAAAACGAGTAATTTAAAAGAAAACTACTGAAGATGGGTATAGGGAATGCTACAGCAAATCGGTATAGAATTTAATTGTACATCCAAAAACAGAAAAATGTACAGGGTGTTCTATTTGAAAAAATTAAGTTTTGCAACATTCAAAATTCTTGGATATGTCACTAATTTTTAAACACCCTGTATAATGTCACTGAATTTTTCTTCTACGTTTTGGTAAAACAATGTTAGTACTTGTTGATTTCAAAGTCGGAAATTTCTAACACTTAAATCAAGTGAGAATTAATCAATTACATACAACAATGTAAATGTCAAAATTTTAACAAAAATCGTAATATCTTAGAAACAGTTGAAGATAGGTATAAGATACCCTAATGGTAATCGTCATAGAATTTTATGGTAAATTCAAAAATATAATAATATATAGGGTGTTCCATTTAAAATAACAAAGTTCGTGGCGACTTCCGGTTAACCGGAAGTGCAAAAAAGGTGCAAATATTTTAGAAAGAAAGTAAGTGCCAAATTGTTGCAAACCCCAATTTTTTAAAACTGAGGAATTTCGTTAAGCCGGAAAACTTCTAACCAGCCAGTTCCGTGGAAAACCCTGTATAAATGTACCTACTTGACAACAAATAATTCAATGCAAGACTTTGCTTACCCAAAGCCGCCAATTTACCGTTGTAAATATGCATTTCGTTTTTAATGTTTACATTATTAATTTATGCTTTATGAATAAATGAAAACTATTTATTGTATACCTACCCATATAACAATTTCTGTTATAAATTCTAAACATATACATAATAAAAGTGAATCATTTAATTAGCCATAAACAAATTATGTGGATCCGTATAAATACTAACGATTCCTAGGATGGTATAAATTGTACATACTACTGTGAACTGATTGTCCAAGCATACAAGTTTAAAGAAATTAAAAATGACAAAATTAATTTAGCTAGCTCAGCAAAAATGAATTTAAAAGGGCGCCAGAGATTCTTATATCTCAGAGTAACTTTTTTAAAAAGTAATAGTGGGCGTTTGCAAAATTGACTTTCTTTAAAATCCCCAAAAATTGAAATGGCTGATTCAAAAATAAAAGAAACTATGATTTTAAAATGATATTTACAATCATTAAATTTATTTTTTAAAAAGAAAAAGAAAAAAAAAATATTTGATACAAATTACAGGAAAAATTAAAACCATGAATATAAGATTCTGGCAAAAAACAAACCTGCATAAGATTCTACAATTTAAAAAGGACAATGCAAATCCTTTAGCAAACAAAATGGTGAATTCGTTCTAGAAGGAATTCTTATACCACAAAAAAATCCGCGTGGTTTCAAAAATTCAAAGCAAACTACAAATTAATTCAAATAACGTAGAGAAACAACCAAAATAAAAAATGAAATTTCACAGCTTCACTTCACCTACCCCGAGGTGATTAAAATAAAATTAATATGAAAACTACAAAAAAACGGAAAATTTAAACTCAAAACGCGATCGCTTCTAAAACGAAAATTATTAACGAGCCTTACATGTAATTTGTGCACAACGATATAACACTAATTAATTGAGTTGCTAGATGGACGATTTTAAAAACTCAAAGCAACGAACTACATCTTAAACTTAAAACGAATTACCAGAAACGGTAACCAAGACAACAAAACAAAACAGACCTCGCGCTCGTCCGTCTGGTAACTGCCCGGGGCCTCTAAGGTAACATACTCATATATAGAGTTGGGCAAATTTTCCGGCGCGGCAGGTACGTATTCAGAACGTGCGCTCCAACTCATGTGCTCCAATAAAGCAGATGAACCGTAGAGTTGCAAGTTAGTAACAACAGTGTCTGTTTTACTTATAAAATGCATTTTTTTTTATTTTATCTAAATATGTAGTGCTATAAAATGCGAATGCATCGCAAAGTGGCCCGTTTGTTCGCCCAGTTTGTCCGATTTTGGCCCCAAGGGAAATTTGTTCAACTCTATTAATATAACATGTTTATAAGTACGTACTAAATTACAATAATACGATCGATCTGCGTTATTTATATTACATTATTTGAGGCCCGCGTCGCAATACGTATCTGCTCCGCCGGACAAATGCCCAACTCTACTCATATATATGAAATTTACATTTGCGTGCGACGACCGCAACGCATCGCAAAGAAAAAACTAGCATATAAACTAAATACAATACTGGAGTACGCAAAATGTACAAATAAATGAAATTAACTTTACACAACTGAACAAATAAAATAATACTAACAATTAAATCAATTAATAAAATCTTTTCAAAATAAACAAATATTAGAATTGTGGAAACTCTATCATTGTTTTGACAAGGCTGATTTGGAATAAATAAAAATACACATTTAAATTTCCGAAACCCGGGGTGCCAGTCTATAGCAATACGAATCATATATAAGAGTACAACCGATGGCTAACCCATGTATATATCCATCAGTATGATATTAAAATGTACTATACTCCATTCACTTTAAGAATGCAGTAGATAGCGCTGCGATCGGCGCCCAAATTACACCGAAGAATAAAAAATTAGCGGCAAATTCAAATTGTAAATTGTCAGTGTCATAAGCGAAAAAGTTTGGTTATCAAAATTTTGTAATAATAGGAAAGGATAACATGAAATCACTACGCTTTTAGTAGTTTATTTAGAATGTTATAGTCATAATATAAGGTGATAAAATAATACAAATAAAGTAACAGTGAATACATTTCGGGAATCTTACGGGGGTAGTTAACGATAGCCAAAAAACTTGTCCAATCTCGGTGAAACTATGTTTATTCTATTCCATATGCGACGTTTCGACAATTGCAATTCGTCTTTATTAAGCTATAAAGTATAATATATTAATTTATAAAACACAATAGAGGATAAAAATCAAATTACGATTAAAATAAATTAACATGTGACCATGTAGTATAGTAAGAATAAAAATTAATACACATAATGTTAGGATAATAATTTAAAATGAATTTTCTATGGACAAATCAGTCAAGACTAAAACATGTTAAATGTTAGTTGTCAAGTAATATATATATATATATATAATACACTAAATACAACGTAGAAACAAATGTACTTCTTAAAAATTGTACAACAATAAAGCAGAGGCAACATATTAAAAAGCGATAAAAACACCTTAAGGTATAAGTATGAAAATATAGCATATGCGTAAATATAATGTAAGTTTAATTGCGTTTCTGGAAACTTCAATTTCAATATATAATAGTTAGAACAAAATACACGTTTCAATTATCATTCAGAATCAGATTCTAATGACAGATCTGATGATGATAAGGTATTTGCTGTTATGATGAATTCTTCAACAACATTGTCGAGTTGATACATCTTATTTTCTTCTTCAATAACATGTTTGATGCAATTCCTCCATGCACTACTATCTACAATGTTAAGCCCCTCAATAAGTAAGGTTTTCACCTCAGGTAATTTAAAGTTTTGTTGTTAGCTGCGACATGATGCTTTACTTGACCCAAATAAGCTCAATGGAGTTCAGATTGCAGTGATAAGGAGGCAATCTTAAAATTGTATGACACTGTCTTCTACCATTTGATCAATAACATATGGGATGGGATTATCGTTAATATATTTTCTTGCAAGTTCAAGCAACTCAACCTTTAACAAAGTGTTGTCAACAATAATTCCTTTTGCAAGAAGCCATTCAATTAATTGTTGCTTTTTCCATGCCATGATAGGCTTTTTTTCTGTTCTGACCGAGTGGTAGGGAGCATTATCCATAATAATAACAGAGTTTGGTTCCAGAAAAGGAAGCACATTTCTCATCCACTCCGTGAACACTTGGCTGTTCATTTCTTCGTGATAATCTCAGTTTTCTTGGATTCGAAGAAAAGGAGACCGTTTTCAAGGAACCATCTTCGCTACCAATATGTAAAACAATTAAACGTTTTCCTTTTCCTGAAGGGTTTTTCAGTCCGTGAAACTCCTTCCACAAATGCTTGTCTTTGCAGTGAGTACTGTGGTGTCTGCCCATATTTTTTGCTTTGTATGACTTGCATTAACCCAAGTTTCCGAATGTTGTTTAAATATTGACGCCTCCATAATACAATATCTTGTCGTTCTATTGGCGTTCTAACACTATTGCCACTTCGCTTCATCCACTTAAATCCTAACTTTTTTAAAATTTTCCAGAGCGTCGTTCTTTTCAATATTTGGCAAAGTTGTCATCTGCATTAATAACCTGTAAGATTACAATGCGATGAAGTAAATGTAAGATTAATGGATTAATATTGTATTTACACCACAATAGTTTGGTGCACGTAGAGTAATTCGTTCTGCAAGAAAAAGGAATGTACGTGTCGTCTAATTGCTGACCTATCTGCTTCGTCCAAGGAATCATATGCCACTTTGACGGAAGACGTTTTTAGGGTTGAACCGATAACTCCTGTGGTCTCCTTTTCTTTTACAATATCCCACACTGTTCTTTCACCCACCCCAAATTGCTTTGCAGTTAATTTATTGCTGCCGATTTAGAACTGTCCCGCCTTAAGCTCCAGATACAAATTATAAGCCATTATCCTTTGCTTACTGCCAATATTTTTCCCTGAGGATTTTTTATTGACCCTGCAGGTAGATCAAATACCTCTTCAATCTGCCATACTAAATTTGATGTAAAATATACTATGTCATCACTATCATTTTATATAAGTTATTAAAACAATACCTTCAAATATTCAACAGTACTCAGTAGAGCTCTAAGAAGAACTATTTTTTTAACAATTTGCTTATAAAAAAATTACACTAACCACACGAACGACACAAAAAAAGCAATAAAACACGCAAATACAGATCTGAAACCAACACCAAGATTGACAAATGTCATAGATGTGAAAATTTTTGTTTTATCCAACTTAAATTTCAATTTGCTACATAAAATGTTTTCGTATGTGTGAATTCGCCTGGTCTATTAGCCAATCGCAAGTCGTAAATTTTTCGTCTATCTAATGTAACGCTGCATTCTTACAGTGAATAGACCTTAGTATATACTATTGATTCCGATACGATTTCATAGCAAGTGACTCTGTGGTACGACTCTAGTATACCTACTACTATAGTCGA
The DNA here is from genome assembly GCA_004143645.1 of Protaetia brevitarsis. Lineage (NCBI taxonomy): Eukaryota > Metazoa > Arthropoda > Insecta > Coleoptera > Scarabaeidae > Protaetia > Protaetia brevitarsis. The sequence goes on from RXPK01000270.1 coordinate 229,838, forward strand.
GGAGCCAGAGTCAGAATCGACTCCGATACGATTTCGTATCAAGTGACTCCCTGCGGTACGACTCTAGTATACTAGTACAGACAAGGAATCGGAGTCAGAGTCCGGTCGAAGTCTCTGACTCGACACTGACTCCGACTCCGACTCTGACTCCGACTCCTTGACTATATTAGTATACAAGAGTCGTACCGATACGGATTCGTATGAACCGAAATGATTCGTATCAGCTGATACGAATCCGTATAAATAGTAGAGATTCGTACCGTACGAATCATATATGGGAATCGAATATACTGATGAATCATACAAATCCGACCCATCTCTAACGCAGATACTGCACCTATAAGCTTAAATTTACATCGCCATTCTAGTTCGTTCCAATTTTTTAGATGAACACTGATACTAATGTCTTATTATTTATTCTGTGACATTAGCACAGAATAGATAATACAGAAGTTTCACTCCGTTGATTAAACGGACCTGGAATGCGCTCTGTATATTTCAAAAACGGTCCGACAGGCACTCGGCAGCCATCTTTGAATGTGGCGAAATCCAAATACGGCCAATTACGTGTATACGGAGTTTCGCTCTTCACATCTGTTATGTACCGTTTTAGATAAGAAACAGTTTACAAATGCTTACTTATATTTTTTACTAGAAGAGATATGATCACACGCATGTCATTTTTCTTGTCCATTTCTCCGGCTACGTCGGATTGACCGTTTCCATGGGATGTGGATTTTACGCGTAGGTTATATCACTTGTGTCGTTTATTGGTTAAATTTTGAATTTATAAAAGGAATTCGACCTTCTGAATAACACGAGAGATGTTAATAAAGAAAATCCTTATTTAAAGGAATTACAAAAACAGAAACAGAGGCAACGGAATCAGTTTTTACATAGAGACAACTTCATAAGCTGAGCATTCGCAAAAAGGTTCATTGGAGTATTGAAGATATCACATTGGCAGTATTATAATATGGGGTGATTCACGGAACCCGTCCATTAAAAGTTTTTGACTTTGCAATTATTCTCGATTTTGAAACTTTGGGGTTAAGCATAGTTGGCTGTGATCTTTTTAGGAAAAATAATTTCATCTATGCCGCACTTCCGGTTACATCGAAAGTCATGGCCAACTTTGATATTATAAATAGAAACCTATATTTTTTGGTGCACTTTTAGGTACTACTACGAATTCTAAAGCCAATTTTATAAAACATCTACTTTCCTATCGATTTAAAGATAGAGAGTTGTTATGTTAACAGCGGAGGGTATCAGCCCTCTACTAATTAACTAGGGAATAAAAGTAGACAAAATTATACAGAGTGTCTCATAATAATCTAGGGTTGATTTATGGTAACTTCTTAATACTAAAAGTTTTTTTTTTCTCAAATGGAATGCCCTGTATTTTTTACACCATGTGATGTAGAATTGAATCCTTTATCGAAAAGCTATAGGTGATTTTCAGAAAAATCCAGTTTTTAATTAGTATCTAATTAATAGTAGGCGATGAAAAACAATTTTAATTTTGAAAGCATATTTAGTAAGCAGTATGCAGTATATATATAGGAATGGGTGAGCTTGTTTAGATGTTTAAACTCTTGTTAGCGAAGAAATTTGCCAATTTAGTCGATTGGTTTAGTTCATCAACGAACTCAATTATATATATTGCTATGATATCCGAGGTATGGAATCTATTTTAAAGGCATTCACAACAAGGTTCTAAACTAAATTATCTAGAGATTCAAAAGTGAGGCGTGTACTCAGTTGCCTACTCTACAGGCGAATTATGAATTTGTTAAAGATAGTTATTTAAAATGAACAACATTAGCATTAGATGCTAAATATTGCTTTATTTTATATATTAATTCAAACTGACCTGGTATCTTTTTATGTTTTTATATTTTACTCGGAGAGATTTTTCTGTCCTCGGGGTGTTTTTATTTTAACGTTTGTCGTATTCCCCTCAAACTATAGAAAATACGGTATTTAATGTCGGTTAGCTTATCTTTCAAAATTCAGGTTGGCCGACCTGTGTGATAACAATCGAAGGCTGTTGACCGTTGAATATGATTTGAATTCTCATTCTGTTGGTGGCTACCAGACACGACGGTTGTCTTAATTTTCCTATAACGTTTTTATGCCACAATTTCGAAAGTTTATCAAAGTTCCAAGAAGTATTACCTAAAAAAAAAGTATCGATACATCTCCTGTTTTTGTAATCCAATTTGAATACCTGATATTTGCCAAGAAAATATCCTATAAATATCCTACGAAGACTTCCCGACCAGTTTGCCTGTTCCATGCATTTGACCGAGACCGGGGGCCCATCTAACTGAACCACACCAGAGTTTGCCAGCGTCGTGTCCTTTCCAAGTTAGTATTCCATAGAATCACCTCGCCTAAAACAGAAAGGAATTATTTTGATTTCCTTTCAATATTATTCAGAAACTTATATTTTGTGTAATTTATTTTCACTATACGATAATTTGGGGTTAGTTTTATAATAGCCGCCCTTTTTAGTTAGTTATTTTAGGAATTTTAATGTTTAAGGGTTAAATAAATATCACTGAGTTTGATCTGTGATAAAATAGCTATCTTTAACAAAATTCGATAATCATAGATAATCGTTTGCTTTAAAATTTAGTATTTGCTGTTTACGGGTAGATGGCGCCGTTATTTATTTGAATTTTAAATTTATTTTATGACGTTTCTATGGAAATGAAATGAGGTTATGACCTCATTTAGTCTTTAAAAATGCCAGGAGAGTTTGAAGACGTGTTTTTGTATTAAAGTTTGTCTTATATAGTATTTTACTGATTCCAATTTTACGTACCTTGTGATCATAGAGTCTCAATGTTGATGAAACATAGCATTTGGGTAAATAAATAAAGATTTAAGCTTGTTTTGGTTTGAAACGTTTCTTTTATTTGTACAGTAAGTGTTTTACATCGATTTTCGATAATTACTTATTTCAAATTTTAATAAACCGAGAAGGGGCTTTGAGGGTGCGCCCGTTAGGTGAGAAAACTGCCTATTCGTTAATAAGCGTCCGGAGTACGATTCTGACAGACGATCTGGTCCCCTTTGAAGCGTCCCGTGCCACCTAGCAGGTAGGAAGTCACTTTGCACAGTTTTCTTTCACTTACTTAGAGAGGTCGCTGGGTGTATTGAAACCACTAGTTGAATTTAATTAGTAAACGTTGCAGAAAAAATATTATATGTGAATGAAAAATTGAAATTAAATGTGAATGAAACTTTTTTTTCACTATGTGGATTGACACGTGTGAAGCACTGGCGTTAAATTAGGATGATAAATCCTTAAAAAGGAAAAAGGTTATGGAATTAAGGAGAACAAAGTTACGTTAATGAATCAAAAAAGGGGAAAAAGAAAATGAAAAAATAAATGGAAAGCTTGGACTAATTGTAAGTCATCACGAGATAGGAAATTTACACGTTAAAATTTTTTAGGTTAAAATTGTAAAAAGGACGTTGGCACAACGGACGGTCACAACAACAAATTAGGAAATTATTAGATGTCAAACGGGAAAACTGTTCGAATTAAGTGGGAGAGAAAGCAAAACTACGCAGAATCACCGACAGAATTGCGAGAACCAGAACTGGAAACAATGAAGTTATTGTTAATTAAATATGTATATATATTACTCAAATTTGCGATGTCTGACCTTTTATTCATAGTATTTAATTGTTTTTGGATGTAAAACATTTCCGAAAACAAGCGTTTACTGCTAATGGACTGTACGGCTAGAATTTTTGCGTTATCGTAATTGATATTATGTTTTGTGGAATTTACATGGATAGCTAAAGCAGATGACTGTTGTTTGTTTATGTTCTTGTTGTCACTTTTATGCGAAATTATTCTAGAATGTAAAGTGCGTGAGGTCTGACCGATATAAACCAATTCACAGTCGCAACCATAAATTTGCCTTACAAAAACAGTTTAATTCAGACGTTGTTTACCAAATACCATGTTACCATATATATATATATATATATTATATATATATATATATATATATATATATATATATATATATGGTATGTATATTTAATAATAGATGTATTGAACGCAAAGGACCTTGAGCTTAGCCATCAAGAATATGCTTTCAAAATTAAAATTGTTTTTCACCGCCTACTATTAATTAGATACTAATTAAAAACTGAATTTTTCTGAAAATGACTAATTCTAAAAGAAGCGATAGAGATAGGTATAGGAACACCTACAGCTTTTCGATAAAAGGTTTAATTCTACATCACATGGTGTAAAAATATACAGAGCGTTTCATTTAAAAATAGCATTTAAACTTTACTACTCTTAGGCAGGGGATGTAGGACTAAAACTGTTATTAGTCCTACATCCTATATCCACTTTTTCGCATATGAAGCAATACGTTTTTTAAGACCTGATTAGTCATTATTGGTGCTACAGAATATTCTATTGAAATTATACAATAATTTATACACTCTAATGGTCTTAAAACTAATAGCACGTAAAAATGTAATGGCTAATTAATTAATTTAATTAATAGGTACCGGATATGTCGGAAACAGGAAATACTGCTCAAAAGAAGCTAAATCCCAGCAAGACCGCAACCCCAGATGTGGGAACAAAATACGAAGTCTCTGTTGCTACGTTGGTTGCAGCCATTCTATCAAATAACGACAAAATAGAAAACTATCAAGTGTTCACTAACTTAAAAGGAAGCATATCCATTCGACGATGTGGTGGCTAAAATATTTTTCAAAGGAGAAAACACTCCCTATGCGCTTGCCATGCAATTAAAGCACATCGGTAAAGGTGAAACGCTTGATGTGGAAAAGTATCTGAAGGGTTATAATAGGATATCCAATGCCGGAGGATTTAAAACTATAGAAAATATTGGTATTGCCAACATCCACTTTTGCTACTTCTGTGTTAATAAAGTGAAAAAGGCAGATTCCTACACACTACATCAGCATAATCCCACCGATGATTCGTGGAGATCGGCACTTTCTTTTCCAAACTGTAATAAATTGGCGCTAAACACGGATAGCACGGAAACAGATAAAGATTTCTTGAACAATTTCCATTTATACTTGCACCAACCCGATAATGATAAAATCAAAGAAAATATAAAAACCCTTTGCAAAATAAAGGATGTAAGCGGTATTTTGAATTTTATTGATAGATATCTTGAGAAAGACGTATTGTGGAAAAGGGGACTGCGTAAAGAGGTGTTTGATACGGAATTATTAAGAATCCGTCTCTCAGATAACATATTACTACTTCCGGCAGATATTATCCAAATTCATGAACCACAAAGTGCAATGTGGCATAAATTGACATTACAATATAATGTCACAATCGTCACGGCTGAAATGAATATAGAAAAGAGTTTATTCGGATCTTGCACACAAGCACTGAATCGCGTCTTCGAGAATAGTTTTAACTGGGAGACTTACAAAACAAATCCTTTGGATTCTCGTATCGTCGAGGAGTTCAAAAAGTTTTTTACAGGAAACACATCAGATAGAGTTAGGCACTGGATTGAGCCACCCACATCACTAAAATCACTAATTATAGAGTTATGGAAATGTGGCGAGATGCCACTTATATTGAGAAGCGATGACAATTTACCTGTGTTGAAGGAGTATGCACATTTGAGGAAAAGTTATATTATAGTAACAGAAAATGCAGCTACTAAGCGAGAAGAATGTGCAAGCTACCAGCTGAGTGTTTTTACGCATGTAAGTGATATTAAATGCTCAGATGTGCGGGATGAACTCCTAAAAGCCATTTTTATCTCCCTTCAAGGCCGAACTCCTATCACCCTTCACAGTATTATAGATTCTCATGAGGAATTCGCTACAGCTTTATCATGTTCCCACATAATACACTTAATGAAATCCAGGACGGCGTATTTGAGTAAGGAATGTTTAGATGGCGAACACAACTTGTTATTCCTGATTGAAGATCCAAATTCTACCGCAGTTTATAATATAAATAGCATTAATAGCGTAGGAAGTAATATTGCAATTCGGTGTCGGCCAGAAGACACTGACAAATACCGTGAACAGATAAAGGGCAATCCAAAATTCCAAAATTATGAAATCTATCACTGTGCCGCATCATTGAGATCCGAAAATTTGAGTTTACTGAAAGGAAACGAATCACTGATACGAGACTTCTTTGTGGACCAAGATGGAGAAGGTGTCTACGTTCTGGACAATGAACCAGTACCGATTATTGGATCCACTTTAAAGAAGATTCAACCAAGATATATGCCTAGATTTTTACACAATGCTCTTGTAACCAAATCCATATTTGATTCGGAAACGAAAGGTATTTATTTTTTCTCTGGAAATTTTAATTACTTAAAGGAAAATATACAACAATATTTGATGGAAGCGCCTGACGATATAAAGTTTGATAACAAAAACACCTTTATTAAGGTGAAACAGGAAGATGTAGATAACTACTGGCAAAAAGCTTCCGATTTAAATTGTCCGTTACTCCATATTCGTGTGGAGGGCACAGATGATATGCAATTATGTAGATACAAAGATTGGGCAGGTTTAAGTGAGCACATTTCATACAATGGGCGGGAAATACCAGAAGAAAATATTCTAGAAGAAGTAACATACGGGATAACTATTTTAACAGGCGAACCAGGAATAGGCAAGTCATCGTTGCTTGACTCAATATTCAAAAATCACGCCGTTGAGAAGTATATTTTGTTTTACAATTTGGTTGATTACGGTCGTTTCTTAGAAAAAGAGAGTTTGTTAGATTTCTTGTTAGAACAGTCGATAAACAAACGATATAAGGTGCCTCTATCCGCTTTATTTAGAAAAAAGGATAGAGGATTGATACTTCTAGATTCATTTGATGAGGTATTGCCTGGTTACAAAGAAAATGTTTTACAGTTTATACAAAATTTAGCTGCTAGCAATGTACAAATCATTATTGCTTCTAGAACAATAGCAAACTATGTCCTCATGAACAATTTTGAGACTAGGACGTTAAAGGTAGATTACTTGAGAGCAGATGACTATGGGGAACATGTTCAGAACTGCAGGCTTAATGGAGAGATGCTAGCCACTATCCCAGACGAATTCTTACAAAATCCTTTATACCTAAAACTTTTAAAGACTATTTCTGAAAGTAAAGTTAGTTTGGAACAGTTCAGCAAATTAAATTTATTCCAAAACGTCATAAAAATAAAGATGGAACAATACTTCCAAAAGTATTTCTCCATCCAGCTTATGTCCAACAAAGAGTATTATCTAAAGCCCGTTCGAGAACTACATTTCAAATTAGCACTAATGAGGATACTTGGTATGGATATAGTGAAAGAAGTTGAAGAATTGTTTCAGTCGGTAAACCAAAACGAACTGACCCATGAACTCAAATTGGGCGTCGTGCTATCTATTAATGAAGAAGGGTACCCTACATTTGTGCATGAAACATTCGCAGAGTATCTGACAGCTGATTTGATAATCAGAAATAAGACGAAAGACTCTGCTAAGAAAATTTACCAAGAACTAAAAAAACAGAAAAAGTTATATATCTTAAATATCCTCTGCGAACATTTAGAACTACATAAAGCTGTCTTAACACGAAATAAACAACAAATAGAAATTCATGCCAGAGATCGCTCACACTTAGAAAGAACTGATGATCTAGGCAGAATGGCCATTCATATTGCCGCTGCATATCAACCAAGTCCGCTTTGGTTCGTTCTAGATATTATTATTTGCAATATGCGCAATTTTAAAATTGATTTTATGCACCCCGATGTTCTCATGCAGTGGGATTGGGTACAACACTCGTATCAAGCAAATATTATAGAATATATGATATATCCATATATTTCAACGTCACTGTTGGAAGCATATGTGAGCTGCATAGCACAAAAAGCAAAGAACGGCAACAACTATATAAGTCTCTTTAGCGATGATAAAATAACGAAACTGTATGGCTTTGCCATAAACAGGAATAACATACAGATGATGCGTGATTTGCTTTTCATTGAAGACCTCAAATATAGTAGCGTGTCCCAAGTCTTAGATGTGGATACGTTGCATTTAAGAAATATCAGAAATTTTACTGCATTACATGTCGCCTGTATATACGGCAATGTGAAAGCACTAGAAACATTGATAAAACAAAAGAATGTAGACGTTACTGACGAGTTTGGTTGCACACCGCTGCATTATAGTATTATGAATCCGCCAGAAGTGTGTACACATATGACGAAAATGTTGTTAGAAAGCGGTTCAAAGGTAGATATCGCAAATTATTACTCCAGGACAGCTCTTGATATTGCCGTTCTTTTTGGAAACGTACTTACTATGGAACTATTGCTACAAAAATATGTTAGCATTAAAAATTCGAAAGAAGGTATGCTGAAACTTGTATTCCTTGCAATTGAGAGAGTTAGGAAATTAGAAACTGCAGATATGGAATTTAAATATACTTCTAGTAAAGGACATTTCGAAATTATAGAATTACTTTTAGAAAAAGGCGCTGAAGTTAATGGCAGAAACGCAGATGGTGAAACGCCGCTTATGTTAGCTACTCTTTGTGATAAATTAAACATCGTAAAGATACTATTGAAAAAAGGTGCCAACGTTAACAGCGGAACAATAGATGGCATAACACCACTTATGTTCGCTGCTCAATTCGGTGAATCAGATATCATAAAAATACTACTGGAAAAAGGTGCCAACGTTAACCACGCAACAACACATGGTCAAACACCACTTATGCTCGCTGCTAAATTCCATGGATTAGATTTCGCAAACATACTGTTGGAAGAATATGCCAACGTTAACGGCGCAATAACACATGGTCAAACACCGCTTCTGATCGCTTGCCAACGCGGTAAATTAGATATCGTAAAGGTGTTATTGGAAAGAGACGCCAACGTTAACGGCGGAACAACAAATGGAATAACACCGCTTATGCTCGCTGCTCAATCCGGTGAATTAGAAATAGTGAAGGTACTATTAGAAAAAGGTGCCAACGTTAACGGGATAAGAACAGATGGCGTAACACCGCTTATGTTCGCTTGTTATTACGGTAGATTAGATATCGTAAAGATACTATTGGAAAAAGGTGCCAAAGTTAACTGCGGAACAATAGATGGCATAACACCGCTTATGTGCGCTGCTCATTTCGGTGAATTAGATATCGTAAAGATACTATTGGAAAAAGGTGCCAATGTTAGCGGCGCAGCAACACATGGTGAAGCACCGCTTATGTTCGCTGCTAAATTCGGTGAATTAGATATCGTAAAGATACTATTGGAAAAAGATGCCAACGTTAACGGCGCAACAACGGATGGTGAAACACCGCTTTTGATCGCTTGTCAGCGCGGTAAATTAGATATCGTAAATATACTATTGGAAAAAGGTGCCAACGTTGACGGCGGAACAACAGGTGGCATAACACCGCTTATGTTCGCTGCTCAATTCGGTGAATTAGATATCGTAAAGGTACTATTGGAAAAAGGTGCCAACGTTAACAGCGCAACAACACATGGTCAAACACCACTTATGTTCGCTGCTGAATTCGGTAAATTAGATATCGTAAAGATACTATTGGAAAAAGGCGCCAACGTTAACGGCGCAACAACAGATGGTGAAACATCGCTTATGTTTGCTTCTCAATCCGCTGAATTAGATATCGTAAAGATACTATTGGAAAAAGGTGCCAACGTTAACGGCGCAACAACACATGGTCAAACACCGCTTCGGATCGCTTGTGAACGCGGTAATTAGATATCGTAAAGATACTATTGGAAAAAGGTGCCAACGTTAACGGCGCAACAACAGATGGTGAAACATCGCTTATGTTTGCTTCTCAATCCGCTGAATTAGATATCGTAAAGATACTATTGGAAAAAGGTGCCAACGTTAACGACGCAACAACAGATGGTCAAACACCGCTTCGGATCGCTTGTGAACGCGGTAACTTAGATATCGTAAAGATACTATTGGAAAAAGGTGCCAACGTTAACGGCGCAACAACAGATGGTCAAACACCGCTTCGGATCGCTTGTCAACGTGGTAACTTAGATATCGTAAATATACTGTTGGAAAAAGGTGCCAACGTTAACGGCGCAACAACAAATTGTCAAACACCGCTTCAGATCGCTTGTCAACGCGATAAATTAGATATCGTAAATACATTATTGGAAAAAGGTGCCAACGTTAACGACGGAACAACGACGGAGGGCAAGACACCGCTTATGTTCGCTTCTGAGTACGGGAGATTAGATATCGTAAAGATACTATTGGAAAAAGGTGCCAACGTTAACGACGCAACAACACATGGTCAAACACCACTTATGTTCGCTGCTGAATTCGGTGGATTAGATATCGTAAAGATACTATTGGAAAAAGGTGCCAACGTTAACGACGCAACAACACATGGTCAAACACCACTTATGTTCGCTGCTGAATTCGGTGAATTAGATATCGTAAAGATACTATTGGAAAAAGGTGCCAACGTTAACGACGCAACAACACATGGTCAAAACACCACTTATGTTCGCTGCTGAATTCGGTGGATTAGATATCGTAAAGATACTATTGGAAAAAGGTGCCAACGTTAACGACGCAACAACACATGGTCAAACACCACTTATGTTCGCTGCTGAATTCGGTAAATTAGATATCGTAAAGATACTATTGGAAAAAGGCGCCAACGTTAACGACGCAACAACACATGGTCAAACACCACTTATGTTCGCTGCTGAATTCGGTAAATTAGATATCGTAAAGATACTATTGGAAAAAGGCGCCAACGTTAACGACGCAACAACACATGGTCAAACACCACTTATGTTCGCTGCTGAATTCGGTAAATTAGATATCGTAAAGATACTATTGGAAAAAGGCGCCAACGTTAACGACGCAACAACACATGGTCAAACACCACTTATGTTCGCTTGTCAGCGCGGTAAATTAGATATCGTAAAGATACTATTGGAAAAAGATGCCAACGTTAACGGCGCAACAACACATGGTCAAACACCACTTATGTTCGCTACTGAATTCGGTAAATTAGATATCGTAAAGATACTATTGGAAAAAGATGCCAACGTTAACGGCGCAACAACGGATGGTGAAACACCGCTTATGTTCGCTGCTAAATTCGGTGAATTAGATATCGTAAAAATACTATTGAAAAAAGGTGCCAACGTTAACGGCGCAACAACGGATGGTGAAACACCGCTTATGATCGCTGCTATATTCGGTAAATTAGATATCGTAAAGATACTATTGAAAAAAGGTGCCAACGTTAACAGCGCAACAACACATGGTCAAACACCGCTTACGTTCGCTTCTATGTACGGTGAGATTAGACATCGTAAAGATACTATTGGAAAAAGGCGCCAACGTTAACGGCGCAGCAATGGATGGTAAAACACCGCTTATGTTCGCTGCTAAATTCCGTGAATTAGATATCGTAAAGATACTATTGAAAAAAGGTGCCAACGTTAACGGCGCAACAACAGATGGTAAAACACCGCTTATGTTCGCTGCTGAATTCGGTAAATTAGATATCGTAAAGATACTATTGGAAAAAGGTGCCAACGTTAACGGCGCAACAACAGATGGTGAAACACCACTTATGATCGCTTGTCAGCGCGGTAAATTAGATATCGTAAAGATACTATTGGAAAAAGGCGCCAACGTTAACGACGCAACAACACATGGTCAAACACCACTTCTGATCGCTTGTCAGCGCGGTAAATTAGATATCGTAAAGATATTATTGGAAGAAGATGCTAACGTTAACGGCGCAACAACAGATGATGGAACACCGCTTATGTTTGCTTCTCGATTGGGTGAATTAGATATCGTAAGGATACTATTGGAAAGAGGTGCCAACGTTAACGGCGCAACAACAGATGGCAAAACACCGCTTATGTTCGCATATGAACGAGGTGACACAGACGTTATCAATGTGCTGCTAAGATTTGGTGCTAGCGCCATCTAGGTCGTCTAGAAAAAGCGTGTCTCCCGTTGTGGCCACGACGAGTACTTAGACTTTAAAATAAATAAGACGTAATTGAACATAGGCTCGCATAGTAGTTAAACTTTAGAAAGTTTTAGAATCGACCGTCGGAAGTATGCTATTCGTTTATAAACTCACGTGCCAACTAATTTTTACGAATGGAAGAGGGAAACAGTGTGGAAGCTGCACCATTTCATAATTGATAGTATATCTGTAACTCACATTTATCCCAAGCGTTGAACATCCACGGATAGACGAAAGAAATTAACGTAAACTCTCTACTAAGAACTGAATTGATTTTAGAACACGCCAGCACAAAATTAACATCGCACAAGTCGTATTAACTTACCAAAGTACCGTTTCTATCGAAGATATAATTGACCGCTGCTCATAAGCAATGCAGTGTTTGGACTTATCTACCGTATGAAAGGCATGAACGTATACCAAGTCAGCTCCTCAATTATCGAATTTCCAGAATTATCTAAATACTGCGGCAGTTAAACCAACTAATTCAACTTTGAGTAACGCCGGAATTAAGGGTGCATATTTTGAGAATTATCTCGACCCGACCCGGCATGTCCTGTCTCGCTTGTGAGCTCGGCTTATGATCCATTCCATCCAGGTCCACCCATCATCTTGTCAGCCCCTGGCATATCATATTCATCGGTTGTCCTTCAAAGATTTGGCCTTTGAGAAAATCGCTTTAATATAAGAAAAATGTTTTGTTTTTTGTAGCAACTAGTGCTGGTGAACATATTAATTCAACAATAAAGTTGAATATACAATTTATATACCTAATGTTTATGCATTTGAATAGCATTTTTTTATAAACGTTTCTTACTACGAATTTCTATGTGTCATGTTTTCCAAAAACTGACGCTTCTTACAAAACTTCAATAAGATACGAAACCATTTACGTATTCTCTAGTGTTTTTCAATCTAGCCTCATCCTGTAATTCCGCGCTGTCACTGCCGCCAGATGCTTTCCTTTTTCTAAATTTACCACTGCTGCGGTAATGGCTGCCATTCGACAGCTTCGTGGCGATTTTACGTCAGCTCCTGATGGACTGCCTAACTTTCTAATAAGCGACTGTACGCCTGCATTACGTGAGCCTCTCGCCTTATCACTTTCGACCTCAATTTTTCCTGATTTTTGGAAACTGGCTACTACTACTCCAGTCTTAAAAAAAGGCGACCATTCTAACATCGATAATTACCGTCCCATTAGTATATTATCCTCCTGCGCTAAAGTTTACGAACATTTACTCCCTACTATACATATAACTACCTCAAGTCTTACATACCAGAAAATCAGCATGGCTTTATCTCTGGTCGTTCTACTTTAACCAATCTGATTTCTCTCACACAGTTCCTGATGACTGATGGCCTTGAACAGCGACAGCAGGCCGATGTCATCTGTACGGATTTTGAAAAGCTTTCGACAGCCTTGATCATGGCTTGCTTGTGGCCAAGCCTTCTGTTTTGGGGTTCGCTTCTGTTATTACCAACCTAATTGCCTCCTACCTCGATAACAGAACGTGTTTTTGTCTTATAATGGTCACAATTCCAAGCGCTTCCTCGCCTCTTCAGGGGTGCCTCAGGGTTCTAAACTAGGTCCCCTGCTTTTCTGTGTCTATATTAATAACATATTGTCCCTAGTTAATGTTAAAGTTCTGGCACATGCTGATGACTTAATCTTTTTTCTAATATCTCATCTCCTGAAGACTCGGTCGCTCTTCCATCTAACTTGGATGTTATAAACGATTGGTGTAGATCCAATAAACTATGCGTAAACATTGAAAGATGTACAGTCGTCTCTTATTTTAGAAAGAATAATCCCATTATTTTTGAATACTCGATTGATCAGATTAATATAGCCCGTCAAACCCGTATAGAAGATTTGGGGATTATTTTTGACTCCCAATTACAATTTTCTAATCATATTAATTTGATTTGCAAATCCACCTGTCTCTCACTTGGTTTTTTAATTCGTTCTTGTAGACAATTCACAAACCTTTCTCTACTGTAAAGGCTATATTATTCGTTTGTTCGTACTAAGTTGAAGTATGTCTCTTTAGTGTGGTATCCGCCTTATATTTACTTATTGGAAGAGTTCAAAAGCCACTCTTGAAATACTTGGATTTTAGATCTACTGGCACATATCCCCTTTGTGGTTGCGACTATCATATCTTGCTCAATAAATTTAACTTTCAACCTTTATCTGCTAGGAGGGATTTCATGGGCCCAAAATTTTTGGTTAGATTATTTAATGATTGAATTGACTTGCCCGAACCTTCTGTCCTCGTATATCTTTTCTCTAGTTCTAGTCATTCGAATGATCCGTTTTCGATTCACTCGCTCGAAGCAAAATCTTTACTTAAAGCGCCACTTACTTTCTTTTGTATCTTGATCCCTTTCATGTTTCCTGAGTCTCCTTTCTTTGTATTCCTTAAAAATCTTTTAATTTTAATTATTTTTAGATTGTATTTTTTACCTTATCATGGATTTATTTTTATATGTATTGTAATGATATTAACACGTAAGCCGCCGTGTGAAGCACGTGTACTTCGCAGCACTCATTCCGCACTCAAGTGCATCGCATGTTGCATTTCACTTCAAGCTGTGCTGCACACATTTGCCTCGCATTTCATTGTCAATGCTATGGGAAATAAAAGTAGCCGGCCTAAGTGAACAAATAAATGTAGTTGGCTCGGCTTCAGCTGTATTATACTTGCTGAACAATAATGTGTATAACTATACCTTCGATTTTATCATTATTGCCTTTATAATGTTTGCTGTGTCATTTTGTATTTTGCTAAAATGGTAAATAAACGCAGAAAATTCGGAATCATAAAATTAATTTCTCGTTAAAAAATAAGCAAAGAGAAAGTAGATTATATAAAACAAATAAGATTTTTACTTTTTCAACAAAAAACTGAAGAATATTTTATAACAAGGAAATTAGATTTTTATAATGTGCAATTATGGGCCGAAGTAAAGCAAGCAATACAATAAAATTTATTACACTGAACACACTTACAACGTGACATGGTGGCCTTGGAGGTAGCATATGATCTTCCATACTGTCCAGACACTTTTTGTAGCAAACTACGCATCTACGACGATTCTTGGTTCTGTTGCGGATGTTTTTTTCTTTGGAGTTATTTGAAGTAAATCTTTAGCAATTTCTTCTCTAAATTGAGTAATACTGACATTTTTAGCAGTTACTCGTTCGTGCAATATAAATGCATTCGCAATTGCTGAACCCAACATGTTTTCTATAGCTAATTTGCGATACCATTTGATACTGCGTCTTAGACCAGAAGAATAGGCCTTTATTTGATCTGAAAGATCAATAAAACTTTTATTTTGATTATAGTCTTTGATAACTTCCGGCTTTTGTTTTTCAATTTCATTTTTGGATTTTACAGTAACTACTATGTTTGTATGCTTTGTAGTTAGCATCAATACTTCACGTTTGTCGCACCACTTCAAGATTACCACTCCAGAGTTGCTCTCCTTAGCAATAACTTCACTTCTTTTTTTAATTTTTGTTCTATCACATCTTTTGGATCTCCCTTACGATTTTTTCTCAATGTATCCACAAGGTGAGTGTGCCTGTTCAACATTTTGTGGGAAAGTTCGATACTGGTGTAGTAATTATCCACAAATATTGTTCGCCCTCTGTCCAAACAAAATTTGCAAAGACCCACAACAATGGATGTTGGCACGTTATCAGTCAAGTTATTTTTTTCTGTTCCACAATAAATTTTAAAATTATATGTATAACCTTCTTCATTGTATATATCGAAAAGTTTTATTCCAAATTTTTTACGTACTGTAGAAAAGCCAGTCGTCCTCGAAACGGCACCAAAGTTTCATTCACACAAACATTATAAGAAGGTGTTACAGACTCTTGAAATTTGTGACTGATATAATCTATATGAGGTTTGATTTTGTAAAGTCTGTTGGAAATATCTGCATTTTCATTGTTAGAGAAATGCCAGTTGCTCAAAATAAGTTCAAATCAATTACAGGACAAAACAGATTTTACTTGGTTAGAATAAAGGACGTTAGTAGACCAATAGCATACCAACTTTGGCATTTAAAATAATCCAATCCAGATCTGCAAACCTAAAAATACTTTCAATTCTTGAATATTGGTGTCTTTCCAATTTCAAATACGTGCCCCAGGTAAATTTGTTTTCGCGGCCTTTTGAGCAGCGTATTTGTTGGTCTCTTGTACCATTAGATTTAGAAGGCCTTCGTCCACAAATAACAAAAAGAAATCGATAGGTTGTTTATTTTTCATATCTTGACTTGAATGCTTTGACTTATTTTCAATGCATTCGTAAAAATAAGAAACTTTCTCAAATGGTCGGCTGTTACATCATTCCACTGCAGATTTTTGGATGTAGCAACTATTTCATCTGAAGAGGAATCACTATCCCACTGAAAACTTCTGATCACTTCTTCAATTGTTTCTTCAATATATAACTTCTTATGTATAACTGAACATTGGCAATGTCGGACTCAATTAAGTATGATTAACGTGTCGGGATACTCTCTGGCGTCGAGCTACTGTCGGAGTGCGGGTGAACATGGTGGTTCAGCCATCTACAACCGTGTCGGAATAGCAGTGGACCCGCTTGCTGAAATTGATATTATGTCCCAAAGGTATATTTTTGAATGTTGTGGTATCAAATATTTCACAAGCAAAAAAACTTTAGCAATTATCTGTATATATCGATCACCTGATTCACCCATATGCGAATTCTTTAGTCTTTTCTCACGACTTTTTGAGCTTTTAATAAACATGCGATGCAACTACATTATTGTAGGCGATTTCAATATAAATATACTATCAGATAACAACAACGCTAACGATTTTCTGCTTCTCATACACAGCTATGGAGCCAAAACTACCGTGGACAAACCAACTAGAATCACGAATATTTCTCGATCATGCCTAGATAATGTCATAATTAATCAAACTCTAGAATTTAGATCATACATCCTACAATCTGGTATTTCTGATCACTA
Organism: Protaetia brevitarsis; assembly: GCA_004143645.1. Taxonomy (NCBI): domain Eukaryota; kingdom Metazoa; phylum Arthropoda; class Insecta; order Coleoptera; family Scarabaeidae; genus Protaetia; species Protaetia brevitarsis. The sequence goes on from RXPK01000270.1 coordinate 246,909, forward strand.
TGCACTACTGACTGAAATAGACATCCCGATATTGACAAAAACCCTAACCAAAAAAATTATGAGAACTTTTACTGACTACGCAATAGCAAACTTCCGTCAGGAGCTATCAAATGCGAACTTTCAACCAGTACTTCAATGTAAAACAACAGATGATAAGTACGACAGCTTCTTACACATATTCAAACTTTATTTTGATGAATCATTTCCCCTTAAATGCATTAGACCTAGCAGTAGGAAGGTACAATTTCACTCCCCAGAAGTATTAGAACTCAAAAATACTATACAAATTGTTGAAACAGTCTGTACTTACCACCCGGAATACAGAACATACCTACAAACTCTAAAAAAAGAATACCACAAAATGTTATTGGACAAGAAAAAAACCGTGAATGATGCAATAATTAACTCCGCTCCAAATAAATCTAGGGCAACCTGGCAAATAGTAAATAGGGAACTCGGAAAAAAGCAAGAATACGTTCATAATTCAACAAACTCTAAAGATCTAGCAAATAATTTCAATGCTTTATTCACTTCTATGGGGTGTGCACATCACTCAATTAGTAATACCAATAATAATTATCGAGTTAAAATGAACCCAAAAACCTTTTACTTTCACCCAATAACGATAAGTGATCTGAAAGAAGTCATATGCAAGCTACGTAATAAACACAGCTATGGCATCGATGGTATACCACTGAAAGTCATAGAAAAATGCTTTGACTTAATCTCTGAACCACTGTGTGATATCATAAATTCTTCACTCTCTGAGGGAGTTTTTCCCACAGCACTAAAACATGCCATCATTATACCAAAGCATAAACATGGTAACAAAATGGATATCAACAATTACAGACCGATAAGTCATTTGACAACCTTTTCGAAAATAATAGAGACTGTTGTATACCAACAGATTTACTTATTTTTTACGTCAAATAATCTATTTAGCCAGGGCCAACACGGATTTCTCCTGGGTAAAAGCACTGCTACTGCCATCTACGAGTTTACTAACTGGTTACTGGAAATGCACGAGAACAATAACTTAATCTTAGGCCTGTTTCTTGACCTAACAAAGGCATTCGACAGCGTGTCTCATAAACTACTACTGCGTAAGCTGTGGGACTACGGCCTGCGTGGTGTGTCCGAAAACTGGTTTGCCTCTTACCTAACAAATAGGACGCAGACAGTGCAAATAAATTGCGTTGATGGCACTTTTAATTCTGACAGCAAAACCACGGGTATTGGGAATACCTCAAGGCAGTGTATTAGGTCCACTGCTGTTCATAATATTTATCAACGACATATTTTCCAGCGCTGTGTATGAGAATCAAAAAATCATAAACTTTGCTGATGATACAAATGCAATAATTTCTGGAGTTGACCTTCCCACTTTAATCGACTTTGGCTCGCGATTAATGTTGGATATAGAGCAATGGCTTTTAGATAATCGTTTAAAACTTAATTCTAGAAAAACAAATTGTATTCTTTTTAAGAATAACGAACAAACTGAAACACCAAAACATATCTGCCTAAACAATCAAAAATATTACCCAACCACACACTGTAAACTTCTAGGAATAGAAATCGATGATAAATTAAAATGGGAATACCAGATAAGTTGCGTTTGTGGTGGACTCAGCCGTGCATGTTTTGCGTTGAGGATTCTTGGAGAGGTGACCACTTTCCAAACTTTGAAGACCGTATATCACGCCTATGCAGCTTCCATATTGCGCTATGGTATTATAGTGTGGGGAGGCTCATCAGAGGTTGGGCGCGTTTTTACTATGCAAAAGCGGGCGGTGCGTGCACTGCTGGGTCTAAGGGCAACACAATCGCTAAGAACTATGTTTAAAAGGAATAACTTACTAACAGTATATGGTATTTACATTTACGAATGTCTACTTTTTAATTTCAAAAATAAAAACTCTTTCACAAATAGTCAAAAATTGCACAACTATGAAACAAGAAATAAAATAAATTATAACGTACCTATCCACAAGCTAACCAAAACTGAAAAAGGCATAACATACAACTGCATAAAGTTTCACAACAGATTACCAAATCATATTAAATTAGAGACTAACCTACACAAATTCAAAAGAGCAGTTTATTCATATCTTTGTAATGTAGAACCATATACAATCCACGAGTTTCTGAATCATTAAATTAAATGCATATATTGTTTCTTTCTTTTTTACTGACGCCATTTCTACTTTGTATTTTGTTTTGTAACTGAAACTGTAATACCATTGTAGAAATAAAGACTTACTTACTTACTTACTTACTTATGAGTGGTAGCACGAGCCCCAGAATGCAATTGTTCGTCTCTTATTTCGCTTCCTTGAACAATACTGCCAATAGGTATTTGACGTGATGTACTAGGTTCACAACGAGTAACTGATGTTCTTTTAGCGCCTTTTCTTTTCTTTTTTATCACAGGAGAATCAATAGAATCAGAAGATTCAGAAGAAACACTGCTTGGGTTGTAACTTTCTAAAGAACTGTTGTTATTTTCTTCCTTAATAAGCGGGCTTGTTGTTTTTCATAATTCCCCCTTTTATTTCTTTCTTTACACATACGAACTTTACCTTATGAAGTATGAACATCAACTGATCGGGAACATTAGCGTTTACTGTCTACTTGTTTAGCAAATTTGCAAGTCTGTGCCTGCAGATGTGAGGCAAGTGTGCATCGCATGGCCTCTGCATTTAACTTTTGGTCAACAAGCCTCGCGATGCACACTTGCCTCGCACTATAAAAGTGTTATTTAGAAAAAAAAAGGCTGCAGCATGTGATAATATCAAAGCATACTTATGACATTTATAACCTGTTTAAACGAAAAAAAAAAAAAAAATGCGTGGCTCTAGAGATCGCAAAAGTCTTACCATTACGGCGGTCAACGTGTTAATATTTTAGTCATTTAAATTATTGAATTTAACTGTAATGCCACAGGATTGTTTGACAGTCACAGATTCGGTCACTGTAACTCATCACACTTATGACTATATTGTAAATTTTATTTAGTATTATGATGTAGCGCATTTTGTAAATTAAGAAAATTCGTTGGAAATTTAAAATTAGATTTTCGTATTAATTAATACCTTTTTAATTATTTTAAAGAAATTTTAGTTGTTACTCACCAGTTATTAAACAAATTTAAAATTGATCTTCCGTTCCTTGAGAAAATAAGAAGACACACGAGAACACTGGATAACGTCGATGAAAAAATGAGTTTAATTTTCGTTGATTGGTTTTAGAAAACAGATGATTGTTGAGGTTTAAGTTCACATTTTTTTGCCTAAAATAACAATTCCGTGAATAGTTTGGCATCAAAGTAATCGCAAAACAGTTTTTTTTTTTTTATAAGAAGAGCTTACTATAGCAGCAGATTTATAATATCGATGTTATATTTAAATAATTTCATATTTTAAACTAAATTTCAAAATTCCAAAATGGCGATCTAACTAATCTCAAAAAATTTTCTATTATCCCGTTCCTGGAAATTCCCATTTATTTCGGTTACTTGAATTCGAGAACTTACCTAGTTCCTCTGAAATTTAAGAACATTATAAAAAACGGATTCCTGAACTTTTTCCACTGATTTAGTGATTAGATATGTTTATTTTCGTTAACAAACTTCATTGCTAGTCTAATTAGAAACAAATATTCATTTACACATTTAAATATTCGGTAGGACTTACCCCTGCTATAGTAGTATTGATTAATCATTATTTTCATTGCGTTTTATTTATAAATATCGAATAACTGCCAACCAGTTTTCTTAAAATAGTAAATAAGATGTTTAGAGTTTAAAATAGTTTAAGTCCAGATCGTAACCAGTTAAATACAAAAAACTGTGGAACCGAAACGTATTTTTTAGTGTATTATAAAAATTGTAAAATCAAACATTTACTGTATGTTTTATATTGTGTTTAATAAATAAAAGTATTGTACTATTATTGTCAGGAAAAAAAAGTTTGTTTTCATTTATGTTTCGAATGACTGTGGCGTCTGCAACCCAACTTACGACCCTGTTAAGCAAGTGCCTAACTCCATTATAGTATGTACAGTGGATCGCTTTTTTAATGTCATGTCCTACGGAACAGATATCAAAACTAGAATGAATAATGTTAAATGGAAAACATGGTTTTTCAACAACACTTTAAATTAGATATCAAATTGACGAAATGTCGTGAATAAATAAACATATTTTGAGAAAAACGTATTTTTCCTATACCATGACCGAAAATTTCCAATTAAGAGTGAAATAATCAAAATTTTAAGATTGAAGATGAAGTAAATAACATTTGAATATGTATTAGAAACGTTTGAACTTCATGAAGTCATTATTTAAGCTATGTTTCGGTTAATTTAATAATTTTGGTGATTAATACTACGAATAATTGATCAGAATGCTGATAATATTCTGTACAATGAAAACGCTATGGCATCGCATAAATTTATTTATTTTATTATTTTAATAATTTAATGCATACAGATTTTAGTTATATACTAACATCCTTACCATCGCGGAAAGGGAATTCCTATTGGTTTCTAAAATTCTAAAAAGGGATTCGGTGAACATCTAATAATATTAAAGCATTTTATAATTTAAGCGATCCCAAAGTAGTTCGCAATATTTTTCAAGACATGCCATCACTTACTTCAAAATTTTTAATTTCTCAAATACGCTGTGCAAAAACAAAGCCTAAAGGTAGAAGGTGGACTACAGATGAAAAGGTTACAGCACTAGCACTATATGAAAAATCTCCAGATGTTATAGTTTATTGGTTCTAAGTTTCTAGCACTTCCTTCGAGAAAAATATTGTTTGCGCTTCTACAAAAGGTCCCATTCGAAGTAGGAATAAATGAGCATCTCTTCAAACATATTAAAGAATATGTCACAACTAAGAAAGATAAATGTTGTGTTCTACTATTCGACGAAATGGACATAAAGGAACACATTGAGTATAACACATCATCTGACCGGATAGTTGGATTTGAAGAGTTTGGGCTTGATCTTCCATCCAATAAATGGGCGAGTCGTGCACTGATGTTTATGCTCCAATGATTGGCTTAGAAGTGGAAGCAACCAGTAGCGTACTACTTTTCAAATAATGGATGCCCAGTTGAAACTTTACAAACACTTATTAAAGAAGTTGTTTGTGCTGCCCAAAGTCTAGCAGGATTAACCGTATTTACCACAATATGTGACATAGCCCACTTTTCTTTCAAAAGTGATTTTATTTGAAGATATTCTAAATGTAGAGCCCGGAGAAAACAGCATAAATAATAAAGGTACGTAAAATGAGTGCGCTTAATAAACAACAATTACATTTTACGTTAGTAATACCACTTTTTGCAATATAAATTCATCATCGAAAAATAAATGCTTTAAGATGAAATTTCAAAATTCCCGCGTTTTCGAGACGTGTCCATTTAAGTAATTCTATAATTATAAGACGGGTAATTCAGAATGTCCAACAATTGCCTGTGAAAATTACTGTGCATTAGCTATGGGCAGTGTGTAATACATATTAACGATTGACATTCGTGGTGTGTTCATGGTACCACCTCATGGAAATTTTTTCATCAGTGATCGAAAACTGTTTATACGGTTATACAAAATTTTTAACACCAAATTATTTGCCGAACATATTAAAATGACATTTCAAATAAGTATATTAAAATTTGGATTAGAATTAAAATAACACGTTTATTTTTAGGTTGATACGGGCGAGGAAAGCCTTCGGAAGGACCAAGTCAGCGGGCATCAGAGCGGACAAGTCAGGTCAGGCATCGGATGTGGGGGCTTCGTACTTCTCAGAACATATCTCAGGAAAATCGTTGTTGTAGAGAATTACCCAATAGTTATATCGGTAAATCGTGGATAAATTAAAGTGATAAACTTTGTTTCACAATTAACCATCATTTTTAGATTTGAAATTGGAGTAAATAGGATTTTATCAAAAGTAGCCGTTAAATTTTACAAAATCAATCGAGACACGCCCATCTCTCACGGTGGTTGGCTTGTGAATTCTTTTGAATTGAGAATCTCTAACAGACTTGATAGCGATTGTCTTTCGACAGAGAGGCAGACTGCCTCAGAGAGTCCATTAATTTCACCGAAGTGAATATACAAGATATTTAATACATGAGAATTCCCATGTGACCAAATGGAGCTATGGAATGTTTATACTAAATTTAAATAAATAATTATTGCAAAATTCTGGAATCACTTTACATTGATTATAAAACATAAGTAAGTTTGTACATCATAAAAAAAATACTTTTGAACATTTTTAAAGCTTATTACTACGTCAAATTTTCAATCTTAGAATTAATTACAATGTACAAAAAGTAGACAACTTTTCAAACAGGTCAATTTCTGATTCTTACAAAATTCCAGCAATTTTCAACGTCTCTTGTTGACGTATCAATGCACTTGGATTACAAATACATATAAAACCATTATTAGACTAAATTTAAATAAAATAAGTACACTGTAAAAAAACATAAAATGTTCATTCGAACTGAAACTCGATCCAGCTTTGATGTGTCAATATGTGTTATAAAAATATACTATTCAAATTTGTAGAGATTGTTTATTATAATTCACTAACAATATTATTATAAGAAAATAAGTTATAATTAGGAACGTTGGGGTTCGCCTGTGTGCAGCTGTAATGCCAGTTACCGACTGACTTTTTGTTTGTTAAAACGCCGCTGCGAGCGTGGTGTTACAAATTCTAATATGTAATTTCGATGTGTAGGTATCTCACTACTGATCATCTTTACTCCTGAGTTTCTGAAAGGAAAATCGTGAAGGGAAATGCCTAGCAGGACTTGCCAAATGCAGAGATTTCCTACATCACCTGGACATCATCTGGCTGTCAACTACAATATTATATCCGTTTTTCTTGTTATATCCTTTTTATTTTAAGGCACATAAAAGTAAAGCTGATAACGGTATAATTAAGTAATATTAATTTGTTCGACCACTGCAATACATTTGCTACAATGGAATTATGTTTTCAATTGCTTATTTTAAACTTGGGAAAATTCGCACGAATTTGATATTGATAACTATAGATCCAGTGAAATAAATGGTCACAAATTAATTTGTCGGTGTTTTATTACACGCATTGTATGAGTGAAACCTACCTATCTATATACCTAGATCTATTCTCTAATAATCAACGTATAGAATACTATACAGGGTGACTCTTAATATATGCGACAAACTTTAAGCACTGATTCCTGGGGTTATTTTGATCATAAAAGTTCATAAGAACATATGTCCAAAATCGCTTAGTTCTAAAGTTGTACAATGTTTAATAGTAAGTTAACATAATTAATGTTTTTATTATAAATTAACAAAATAATTAGTAAAACAAAATTAACTTATACTAACTGTTGAAAATGGACGCCTCCAACTGCAATACAAGCTCCTATCCTCCGTCGTATTGACTGGCGAGTCCGTTCTAAAATACCAGGGGTATTTCACATTGTTTGAAAAGCTGCGATAATACGATTTCTCAGTTCATCGACATTTTCAATGGGAGTCGTATAAACTAATGATTTAAGGTGACCCCAGAGGAAAAAGCCCAAAAAAATTTAAGTCTGGAAACCGAGGAGACCACGGTTGTGGAACTTTCCGTCCTATCCACCGATCTGGATACATATTGTTCAAAAACTCGCGAGCAACTAAACTAAAATGCGCTGGAACACCGTCATGCATAAAATACATTTGTAATCTTAATTGCAACGGAACTTCTTCTAGTAGTAATGGTAGCTCCTCTTCAAGAAAATTAAGGTATACCTCACCATTTAACCGCATCGGTAAAAAATGTGGACCTATCTAGTGATCTCCAACAATTCTGGCCCACACATTGGCAGAGAATTGATGTTGATGACGGGCATTCCCTAGTTTGTGCGGATTTTCTTCGGCCCACACGTGATTATTATGAAAATTAATTGTCGCGTTTCTAGAGAAAGTAGCCTCGTCGGTGAAGGATTTTGTGTTACATCTATTGACAAAAAGCCACTCTTTGCGGAAAATCTGCCGGCAAAAGTGCCTGCAGCCGTTGAATGTGATATGGATACAACAGTTTAATTAACAGTTTAATTAATTAATCTTTAAATTATCTCCAAACTGTGGCCTGACTAATATTTAAAGCAAAAGCAATTTTTTCGGTAGTTGTAGTAGGATGTTCCTCAATTTCATTTAGTACCGTTTCTTCAACTTGTTCTCACTGTAGATGGGTGCCCGTTATCAGTCGTCCGTTTTTTTAAATTTCCCGTTTCACTAAGACGTTGGTGAAGACGGGCAAATATTGAATGATGCGGGATGATACGGTTCGGGTATCGTTCTTCATAAAGACGTCTAGCAGCACGCGAATTTCCATTGGCAAGACCGTAAACGAAGTGCATATCACACATCCCAGCATTTGTGTAATTCATTTTAGATAACAGAAACTGACAATAAACTGAATAAATACTCTGGCAACTATTGACAAATATTGAAATGACAAGTAAACAATTCCCTCTCAACACAATAGTTTTTGAAGAACCAACTGTGATATTACATCGTGTTAGTCATAGTTCATAATTTATTATTAAACATTCAATAACTTTAAAACCAAATCGTTTTGGACATATACTCATATGAACTTTTATGATCAAAATAACCTCAGGAATCAGCTCTTAAAGTTTGTCGCATATATTGAGAATCACCCTGTATAATACAGTAAGTAGCAGCGTCTGAAATTTAAGTCCAACTGGAACCAACTATTTTAATTTTTCTAATATTAGAAAGTTCATCTTTGATTTATTTAGTTATTGTTTTTATTACAATTAATTTTGTATTGCGAAGTAAAAGCGCTCTAACAGTTAATAGTGAAAAAAAGAAAAACAGACGGCCGAATTTGAGCATACATATACCGTGAGATCGAATAAGACTGTCCTGATCCTACTCCACTTTCCGCGAAGATTATATCAATCCACTGTTTCGGATGACGTTGGTTAATAAAACACAGTAACGTGCGGTCATTATGGGGTTTTTTGTCTAATTGTGCGTATGCAACTTAATATTCACTAATATCAATCCGCATAATAAGTATAGTGCACCAAAAATAACGTAATAAACATTTTTCAAAACTGTATATTTCTGATAATAAATACAACCAGGTTTAATTAAAGTTATAGAAGGTTTAAACAATATATATTGTAAAAATACACATGTATGTCATGTCTTAACTTATATCAGACATTCTTCGTAATTTATACCAGGTACTGAATGGACAATAATGGATGGATGCTTTTCCTAACGGGGGGAACTTTATCTTCCAACAGGATGGAGCACCTCCTCGCTGGCACCGTGTCGTTAGAAATTATCTGGACGAAGCATTTCCACAGCGCTGGATAGGCCGTGCAACAGCCGACAACCGCATTCTCGTGCGGTGGCCACCAAGGAGCCCAGATCTAACTCCGTGCAATTTCTTTCATTTTTTCTATGGGGATTTGTGAAAGGCCTGGTTTACGTCCCTCCGCTTCCTAATGATTTAGATGAGTTAAAACAACGCATCACGAGAGCTGTGGAAAGTGTCGATGCAAATATGTTACACCAGGTTTGGAATGAACTAGACTATCGCCTTGATGTCTACTGTGTGACAGGAGGAGTCCATATTCAGTACCTGTGAGTTCCCAAAGTAAACTTTAATAATCACTTTATAAAATAGTTTAAACGAATTCATAATAACGTTATTAGTTTTGGATTAATAAAACATTGAAGGTGTCTATTTCTTTTGTAGTAATACTGTATATTTTTCGTTCTTTCTTTTGTAATGAAACATTGCAATAATAAAGCTATTCTATTCTATTCTGTGTTCTTAATATTGATAGAAAATTCAAAAAAGTCCGATATATTATTGCTAGTTCTATGACGTAGCGCAGACGAGAGAATTTTGGCTATAAAACTGGAAAGCTTGTAAGTAAGTGAACCTATGAAAGAAACGATATGTCTAAGAAGGCAAGATTGTTTATGCACTTTCGACAGACCGTAAAATTTTGGAAGTAGCATTATGGCAATTGAGAAATCCGTATGTAGGATCAGATATAAATTCAGTACCTTTCGATTTTTTAGACCTTTTCTTTGTTTGCGTAACCTCAACGTTGTGCAATCACGTACTTCTTGTCCAACGTAATAATATAGCAATAATATTTAAGTAGGTATGTTATGTCACTTTTATTATTATCTGTTCTATATAGAATGTTTGTGGAATTTTATGGCTTTAAATGAAAGATAATTGCTAGTTCATCAACAACGTTTCAACAATTTAATGTCTCTTTCAAGTTTTGAATAAATGAAAACAATTATTAAGTTGCAACATAATGTTGCCAGTCAAATATATACAATATATTAAAAGGTTGTAAAAGACGATATCACATTTAATATTACAAACAAGCATTTTTTTTTATTTTTTTATGTATTCATAAAATCTTCTACGGTTTCATATCTTTCGAGAGGCAGACGATGTGATCATTATCAATTTCGCCGAACTACACCGCTGATTAGATATCGGCTTAAAAGCCCAGATGTGTACCTATTAATATACCTGTACTTTACAATTTATAATCAGTTTTGAAATAGCATTTTACTGTGATCAGATACCTCAGAATCAAGTAGAGAACCAGTTTTTCTGATACAAGGACTTCAGAATTGGGCGTGGTACTAATTGGTATGCCTTTTTAATTATTCTTTTCTTATTGTTCATTTATTGAGGTTAAAATTTCATGACTGTTGATGCATATTAATTTAGTTGGACTATTATAATCAATTTAAAATGAGGACTATTTTTTTAACGCGCAATTCAAATGCCTGTGTAGTATTAATTGGTACGGTATATTTTGGATTCAATATAAAAATATACGACACTTTCTAAAATACTTGTATTATATAATATAAAAGTACAATATAATAGATATTAGTGATGTGCTTAAAGAGCGATTTTTACACTGGGTTATATCAAATGAAGGATTGCTCGTTCATTAGCTTACCGAGAACTCGCAAATCGGCAAGGCAAAGATTCCGAAATATGGGAATATACAGTGACCAGCGGCATAAATATTGCAACATATGAGAAATTTTTTTATTGTTAAAATATACTAAAACTTTTGTTGGGGGATAGATTGCGCATGCTAAAAACCCCAAAATTTATTTTAACACACGTCACGTGACCACTAGTATGGCGGTAAATTTAAAAAATATGCCGTGAATCTGCGAAAAGTGAGATTAGATGACATGATATCCAAGAAAGTTATTTGAAAAAGTTGCTTAGAATTCAATTTTGAGACAGTATGCAAATTTTCATAAACATATGTAAAAAAAAATAAAAATCACAATTTTTGTCCAAATATTGTTTCATTGAATTACATATTTCCATTTTTTTCGCTCTTAACAGCTCAACTGTGGTACTATTTCCAAATATGGTTAATACTCAAACAGTTTTGTCAATTTTTGCATAATTAGCATAGCGAAAACTGAAAAGTACGAGTTCAGTGTGACAATTGTTGTTGCAATGGACTGTATCTAGTAGTAATAAATAAAATTTTACAAACATTTTCTCTCTAAACCATTTAACAGACATAACTTTTGTTGAAAATTATTATATTTCTTATTTGTTTTCGGCATTAAAGCGGAAACCGTTAGTCAAAAACTGATAATACTACATGGACGCACCCAAGGTTTTAAAGTAGATTTTGAAATTGGAGAACAACGAATAATAAACAGTAAGTAAAATAAAAATGATAGTAATTGCTTATTTGTCAAAAAATTAAAATAGTTTACTACATTATTTTGTTGTTTCTAATTTCAAAGCCTACCCTACTTATAAGAAACAGAACGATATGTGTGTCTAACAAGTATGCATTTTTAGAGTTTCATTTCTTAATTATTCATTACTATTAGTTATTGTTTAAATGTTTTTGCTTTTTAAATATTCCTATCATTCGCTCAAAGTACTGGTTATTTATTTCTACTGAGTTTTATAATTTTGAAACCTACATCAATTCCTTCGGTGCGTGCAACAACATTGTAAGGGCTAAGATGTTTAGCGTTATCAGTTTTCAACTACCGATTTCACTTTAACGCAGAAAACAAACAAAAAATACGACAATTTTCAATAAAAGTCATGTTTGCTAAGTGGTTTAGAGAGAAAATGTTTGTAAAATTTTATTTATTGCTACCAGATACAGTCCCTTGCAACAACAATTGTCACACTGAAATCGCACATTTCAGTTTTCGCAATATTAATTATTCAAAAATTCACAAAACCGTTTGAGTATTGACCAAATTTGAAAATAGTACTGCAGTTGAACTGCTAAAAGCGAAAAAAATGGATGTATGTAATTCAATGAAACAATATTTGGAAAAATTATATTTTTTTTTCTTTTTAATATGTTTACAAAAATTTGCATACAGCCTCAAAATCGAATTCCAAGCAACTTTTTCAAATAACTTTTATAGATATCATGTCATCTAACCTCACTTTTTGCAGATTCACGGCATATTTTTTAAATTTACCGCCACACTAGTGGTCACGTGACGTGTGTCAAAATAAATTTTGGAGTTTCTAGACATGCACAACCTATCCGCCAAAAAAGTTTTAGCATATTTTAGCAATAAAAAAAATTCTCATATATTACAATATTTATGCCGCCGGTCACTGTATATACAGTGTGTCCCAAAAAGTTTGATACAAATGGAGAAAAAAATTATCTTATTTCACAAAAAAATAATTCTTGATAAAAAGCTCTGCATGACTTGTAGATCCATAATTAAGTACAAAATTTATAAAACATTGGCTGGAATACAGGGAAAATCAAAATCATAATTTGGAGTGAGAGTAAAAAACGTTCAAACTGTAGCGGATAGCAAAATGTTCATTGAAATTGTTATTAAGTAGCAAAAAATAATGCCAACTTGTAGATTTATGATTTTCCCAGATAAAAATTACAAGATAATTATTAATTAGATTATTTATTGCATAAATAATAATAATAATAATAATAATAATAATATATTATTGATTCATAATATTAATACAAAATAATTGAATCAGTCAAAGAAAATGAAAAAGGGAAATAAATACAAAAAAAAGGTAATGATTTCACTACACTAAACTACAATAAACACTAAAGCTAGCCAAAATAAAAGTAAAAAAAAAAAAGAAGCAAAATGACAAAAGTGAAAAGAAAGAAACAAGCAAAAATAAAAAGACATTTCTAAATTTCCAAACGTTGTCTATTTAAATGCACGAGTGATTAGCTAATTGACGTAAATTACAAGAAAAATTCGTCTATAGTGTAGTAGCAATTACATATCAGCATTTCTTTAACAAGTTTTTTAAATTGTCTTTGATTTTTGTATTCATCCGATAACTTATTGTATAGTTTCCGTCCCATATACTCTAGACCCTTGCATGTTACAGATAGCTCAGCTTTCGGCAGATGAAAATCGCTGGCTCTACGCGTGTAATAATGATGAATATGTTTATTTCGTGCATAAGTACTTTTACGACTATGAAAGTAATCTAGAGCTTCTAAAATATAAAGTGACGGCAATGTTAATATTTTAAAATACTTGCAAATCGACTTACACGAGTCTGAGACTTTTATGCCGCTGATTGCTCTTAAAATTTGTTTTTGGGCAATAAATACTGGTTTGGCTGCAGGAGAGGATCCCCAGAGAAGTATTCCATAACTCAGACGGGATTGTATTTCTGAATAGTATAAAGATATTAATGTTTCCAACGGTAAAGAGTTACGCAGATTTCTGAAGAGAAAGACTTTGCTATGGAGTAAGGCTACCAACCTATTACAGTGATCCTCCCATAGGAGATTATCTTGGATTGTTATTCCAAGAAATCGTGCCTTTTGTGGAGGAGAAAATCCCGAATAGTTCTGTTGCAGCGACATGGTGCTCCATCCTGTTGGTACCATATTTTTTCCTCGTCCATTTAGTGGTAGTTCATCAAGAAAGTCAGGCAATTGATTATTTAAAAATCGTAGGTATCTTCCTCCATTCATGTTATTTCGAAAAAAGAATGGTCCAACAATTCTCTCTTTGTAAATGCCACACCATACATTAGTTTTAAATGAATATTGATCTCTAGTTTGAACAAGGAAATTGGGATTAACATCGCTCCACCATCGACAATTTTGCGAAGTTACTGTACCACTAGACGTAAACGTTGCTTCGTCAGAGAACAATACTTGTCGTGTCATAAATCTATTATCTTTCAATTCTCCTTGGATACGAGCACAAAATTCGAACCTTCTTTCAACATCTCTTTCTTTTAAAGTATGGGTAAATTGGGGTTTGTATGGTTTCAATTTATTTGATTTTAAAATTCGTGCAATTGTATTTTTACTTACATTTAATAAAGTGGATCTTTTTCGAAGGGAATATTTTGGATTTTCCAGGACCGATAGCATCAAATCAGTTTCAATATCTGTATTTCAAATCCATGCCTGATGTTCCTTTCTAAATTCATTTTCAACACTTCCAGAACTCTTGAATTTATTTATTACATATCTGACACTTGTGAAATGTATTATTTTATCGGGGTGTCGATTATTAAAAATTTCTGCTGCTTCCCCAAAATGTTTTATAATTTTCTCCAATAATAAGAACAATTTCAATTTTATCGTTAATACTCAGTTTTACTGGCATTTCTCTAATTATTGCACATGCACACTGATGTAACATTGACATTTGTTGACAGTTATTAGATATTCCAATACACTCTATCAAGAACGTGTGTAAAAAACACAATCAGGCGCTTATTATACACGGAATCTTACGCTGTTTCATACTGCACATTACTCTAACAATTACTGACGTGTTTATTGAAATATCTTTTAATTTTAATCTACAAGTGGGCATAATTTTTTGCTATTTAATAACAATTTCAATGAACATTTTGCTCTCCACTACAGTTTGAACGTATTTTACTCTCACTCCAAATCATGATTTTGATTTTCTCTGTATTCCAGACAATGTTTTAAAAATTTTGTACTTAATTATGGATTTTTATCAAGAATATTTTTTTTTTGTGAAATGTAAGATAAACTTTTTCTCCATTTGTATAAAACTTTTTGGGACACACTGTATAATACATACCGTAGTCGACATATTTTAATTTTAGAATATCGATCTTATACCATGCATAAAGTGACCTTGTAATACGCGCCGATGCCAATGTTGAAACGATATTGGGCGTTAGGCATGTGGTGGGAGACACGGCTATATGTCTGTTTCTATTTTAAAGCGGCGCGCTCTTTCCTACTCTTTGCTTTCTCACAATACAATTAAATTTTGACGATTACAGTATGTAATATCTGAGGGAGGAGTGAATAGAATTGTAAATGTTCTTTTTTTTTGCTGGTACATCGGCTTTATACCTTTTCGGCCGCATGTTTTATAATACCTTTCGGATTATTTATCACACAAAAAGTTTATGTACAACGCATCTTATTCATTTACTCGCTCAAGTACATACTATATACACAGGTATTATATAGACGCATAGCGTGTCTATTAGTTTCGCTTCGCAATTATGCATATCAGGTAGAAAAAATGGATTATTCAATATTACAAGTAAACGTTGTATACAGCGGTTTGAACGTGTTTTGAATTGAAATATCTCCTTCATAACTTGGACCCAATTGACTCTTAAAACTCATATAGAAATAAATAAAGTGTGGTATTCATGGTAAATCTTGTGTATTAATTGTTTTAAAAACGTAGGATATAGGAAACATCAGAGGAAGACTTCATAAAACTATAGCTTCAACAAATATTAGCTATTGTAAGCATTTGTTAATTACTATTTTCTTAAATGGAGACTTTAATAATATTTAATTATTAGCATTTACTATTGCAGGATCCACCTACGTGTAACTAACGCTATAAAATTGGTATTCATAAAAAAATTAAAACTACGTTTAGTCTAGTTATATTATTTATTTAAGTAAACATGCTAATTCCAAATATAAACAATATAAAATCTAATTACGTAACTGTCATTAAATATATAAACATATGCAAACAAAAAATGGTAATGTAAACTGTAACCAAGAAAGAAACGCATTCTGCAAAAATAAATATGCACTCTAAAAAAAAAAAACAAATTTTGAGAAATATATAAACAAAACAATATATCCATAAATTAATAAAAAATAATTCTAAATGAAATGATTTACACCCTAATTGTAATAAATAACAATTTTAATAAAATATAAATTATCACATCACTGAAAATCAAGTTTTCTTTGAAATTTTAATACACAAATTATAAATTCATTACTTTTAGGAGAATTGCCTAAATTTTCATTTGCCATTTATCTACAATTACAAAATTCGGCCGTTTACCATAATTACAACTAGTCCTTTATGTAATCCAACGACGCCTAGAGCTTTTAAATGACGAGCTCATATATCCACATGATAGTGTTTAGTTGAGCAATAAATTTTTAAAAACTTTTTGTTCATATTTATGTTTTAAAATGCATATAAATATATAAAAAAATTACATAAATCTGCAAAAAAAATCATATAGACTCATGTTGTTGTCTTTACGAAAATAAGGATATTTGAATGAATCCATTCTCAAAAAAATCAAATTGTACTCACATTTAATTATACTTTGTTCTAATTTTATTAATAATTTTGTGTTGCAAGTATTTCCCTCTAATTCTGAAGTTAGGAACATTAGGAGTATACAGTTTTGTTAATCATTTAAATTCATTCCTCACATAAATATTTAAAAAAAAAAAGTTTTTACAGAATTGTTGCTCTGCCACATAAGTATATCAGCTCATTATTCAGTAAAATTTTACTAGTTGGATTACAATGAGGTTTCATACTAATTATGGCAAGCGGCTAAGTTTTATAATTGCCCCAGATTGAAATGTATATAATTAATGAATTTATAATTTGCCTATTGACATTTCAAAGGAAAGCTTTATTCTTAGTAATGTGTTAATAGTTTATGTAGTATACTAAATTTCCGTTTAATATAATTGCTCTATAAATAGCAACATTTAACAAAAAATCTAACAAAGGATATGTGTGATTTTCTTAGGAACATGCATTTTACGATGTTTCTTAGCTGTGGGTAATTATAATAATAATATTTGCTGAAACTAAAGGTAATGAACTTATGAAGTATTACTCTTCTGTTTTCTAATACATTTCCTATTTTAAAAATAAATTATATACAAATAAAGTAAATAAAATTTAATAGAAATAACCCAGCAATTAATATAACTTGATTTTTTATTTATACATTCACTTGATTATTTTTAAACATAAAATAAGAGCTTTAGTTTTAAAAGTCACTTGATCTCAAGCTGTAAAACAGATATTTCAATTCAAACTGGGTTCAAACCACAATATTAGAGGTTTCCTTTCGATGTCATATAATCTTAGATCTACCTAATTTGCATAATTGCGAAGCGTTTTACAACTGTATACCCCAATAAATCATTTATCTGGAACAGCCGACGCCAGCCGAACGCGCACCTGTGCAAATGGTAAGTAGTTTTGATAGTCACTACGCTGTAGACGACGACATTAAATAAGTCGGCCAGTGTACCTAATCGAGTGCAAGAATCGCTCGTTAAGCACATAGATATACAAAATAGTATTTACTGAGAATGTGCATAGAGGTAGAGCATACAAAAATGCACAGACACAATTTACATATTTGTTACAAAACTAAAAACGAAGAAGAAAGAAGAATACCAACTTCAATATAACATTTTCAGGGATAAATGTAAGAACAGAAGCAATAAAATTTGTTCGAACGAAACTTGAATAGCATACAATGCAAGAGCCAAATCTATATCACATATTAACAAAATGAAATATCTTGCAATTCAATAACAAAATAACTTTTTGCATTTAACTTTCAGTCTTGAAGTGCTGTTGCAATTAATATTATGGCATATCAATCCAAAATAATATTTTTTTTTATATGAATTCCCTTCATTTGTAAATGCATTAACACATGTCTTATAATTTTTTTTTCTTTCTTACTCTCTTTTTCTTTGTATACTCATATATCTGTAATCAATTGTTAATTTTTGTACCTAGCATTTGAGTACTTTTTTTCATATGTCTTAAGAGTACAATGTTCTTGGGCTAGTCCTGTTTTTGTACTTATATAAATAAATGAATTAATAATAGATTATGTCATAGGCTTTTAGTTCAGGCCTAGTGGAGACTATATTGATACATCTGCTTTAAAAACGCGCCCTTCGTTATTTTATATACCTATTCATTGTATGTATTAACCAAAACTTCTACATGCTTTTATTTGTTTGTTTAGTGGCAATTCCACTCACCCTAGATAATACAGATATATATTAAGTTTTGCCGAACACGGTTTTTAAGTGGTGTAAGAGGTAACATAATATTAGAAGTTTTACGGTCTCAGTGTTAGTAAGAAAAGGATGGTGCTAGGCGGTAGGCCTCTATACTACTCAGATCAATTGTAGTGGTTGGTCTACATTTGTACAACGAAATGAGTTTCATATTCTAATTTATTTATATATTTAAATTTTATTGCTTTTGGAAACAGTTGTGACATTATAATAATAGAAAATGCACTCACTACAATATTTAGAAAAATTAAAAAAGGAATAGCCAAGTGTTGAATCGCAGTGTTATAATACTTATCCAAAGAATTTTTCATTTTAAAATAATAAAAAGTATATAGCCAATGGGAAAATTACATCATCAACAGTTATCAATGAATACTTTATTTACAATTTTAACATGCTATTACCAAAACGGCATTAATATTTTCGCAAAACTTTTGAATTAATATTTGGTATAATAACCATTTTTGGTAATACACTCTGCTAACCTTTTTGTCATAGAAACAACTAAATTTTCATAGGAGGACCCTCAATCTTTTACAGTATAGCTGTTATACGCATTTACAGCATCATATTTTTTTTAACTTTTCTTTCACAAAAACCAAAATAACTCGGAAATCGTAACCGATAGGTAAATAGATGTTTTATAAAATTGGCTTTAAAATGCTTGGTAGAATTTAAAAATTCACTAAAAAATATAGGTTTCTATTTATTATATCAAAGTTGGCCATGACTTTCCGTGTAACCGGAAGTGCGGCATAGATGAAGTTATTTTTCCTAAAGAGATCATAGCCAACTATGCTTAACTCCAAAGTTTCAAAATCGAGATACCATTGCAAAGTCAAGAACTTTTAATAGACGGGTTATATTAGATTAGGAAATAAATAACATGTAAGTTTGTCGTCAGAAAATTCTTAAGCATTAAGAATAAGTATCAATTAACCGTTTTAAAACATTTATCATAACAATTTTTTTTTGGTTTTACAACTCTTAATTCAAAGAATCACAATCGCTAAAAATTTCCCGTGTCCTGTTTACTTTGGGTGTGGTTTGATGTCCACAAATATTGAAATAATTCTTATCTTCCGACATTATTTGTGTTTGATATGATAACCTTACCTACACCTCAAACCTTGTTCATTCTGTATACGCTTTAGTTTTAAGGTGAAAAAAGCGACAACAAAATCAAGAAAACTAAACACTAACCCTAAGATATAGAAACCTAAAATATTACTCCTAGTTGCAATAAAAAATTGATGTTACTTAATACTAACACAAACGTAAAAAATACTATCACAATATGTTACTCCCAAAGAGCCGTTACCTTTTTGGCATTCTATGGTCTCATTAAAATTATACTCGCTGCAAACAAATCTAGGACATTAGAGTATAATATTTGCATTCTGTTTTTATAGAAAAAGGCAATACTTGTATATTAGTGCAAAAATTGTTTCTTTTAACTTAAAAATCTACATTTCTCAATAATTTATAAGCAAAGCAGAAGAATAGTGCATCTATCTCATAGATACACAATTTTCTATAAGAAATAAAATTTATAGAATAAATCCACTAACCCTCCGTTTAATTCAAAAGAAAATTTATTCTAATCTACAATTATTCATTCGATATATCCATAATGGCATTTAAACTTTGCTACTCTTAGCCTAACAGTTTTAGTCCAACATCCCACTTTTTCTTATATGAAGCAATACGTTTTTTTAAGACTTAAGATTAGTAATTGTTGGTGCTACAGAATATTTTATTGAAGTTATACAATAATTTATATACTCTAACGGTCTTAAAACTAATAGCACGTAAAAATGTAATGGCTAATTAATCTATTTAATTAATAGGTACCGGAAATGCCGGAAACAGGAAATACTGCTCAAAAGAAGCTAAATCCCAGCAAGACCGCAACCCCAGATGCGGGAGCAAAATACGAAGTCTCGGTTGCTACCTTGGTTGCTGCCATTCTATCAAATAACGACAAAATAGAAAACTATCACGTGTTCACTAATTTAAAGGAAGCGTATCCATTCGATGATGTGGTGGCAAAAGTATTTTTCAAGGGAAAAAATACTCCATACGCATTTGCCATGCAATTAAAGCATAAAAGTCAAGGCGAAACGCTTAATGTGAAAAAGTATCTAAAGGGTTATAGTGAGATATCCAATGCCGGAGGATTTAAAACTATAGGAAACATTGGTATTGCCAACATCCAGTTTTCTTATCTTTGCATCAATAAAGTACAAAAAGCACTTCACTATACACTAAAGCAGCATAATCCCACGGATGATTCGTGGAGATCGGCACTTTCTTTTTCAAACTGTCATAAATTGGCGCTAAATACGAACAACACGGAAACGGATAAAGACTTCTTGAACCATTTCCACTTATACTTGCACCAACCAAATAATGATAAAATCAAAGAAAATATAGAAACCCTTTGCAAAGTAAAGGATGTAAGCGGTATTTTGAATTTTATTGATAGATATTTTGAGAAAGACGTATTGTGGAAAAGGGGACTACGTAAAGAGGTGTTTGATACGGAATTATTAAGACTCCGTCTCGCAGATAACATATTACTACCTCCGGCAGATATTATCCAAATTCATGAACCACAAAGTGCAATGTGGCATAAATTGACATTACAACATGATGTCACAATCGTCACGGCTGAAATGAATATGGAAAAGAGTTTATACGGGTCTTGCGCACAAGCACTGAATCGCCTCTTCAATAATAGCTTTAACTGGGACACTTACAAAACAAATCCTTTGGATTCCCGTATCGTCGAGGAGTTCAAAAATCTTTTTGCAGCAAACACATCCGATAAAGTAAGGCACTGGATTGATCCACCCACAACACTAAAATCTCTAATTATAGAGTTATGGAAATCTGGCGAGATACCTCTCATATTGAGAAGCGATGACAATCTACCTGTGTTGAAGGAGTACGCACATTTGAGGAAAAGTTATATTATAGTAACAGAAAATGCAGCTACTAAACGGGACGAATGTGAAAGCTACCAGCTGAGTGTTTTTACGCATGTAAGTGACATTAAATGCTTACATGTGCGGGATGAACTCCTAAAAGCCATTTTTATCTCCCTTCAAGGCCGAACACCTATCACCCTTCACAGTATTACAGATTGTCATGAGGAATTCGCTACAGCTTTATCATGTTCCCACATAATACACTTAATAAAATCCAGGACGGCGTATTTGAGTAAGAAATGTTTAAATGGCGACCACAACTTATTATTCCTGATTGAAGATCCGAACTCTACCGCAGAATACAACATAAATAGCATTACTAGGGCATTAGGAAGTAATATTTCAATTTGGTGTCGGCAAGAAGACAAAGCCAAATATTATAAACAGATAGAAGACAATCCAAACTTCAAAAACTATGAAATCTATCACTGTGTCGCATCATCGAGAAATGAAACTTTGAGTTTGCTGAAAGGAAACAAATCACTGGTACGTGACTTCTTTGTGGACCAAGATGGAGAAGGTGTCTATGTACTAGGTAATGAACCAGTACCGATTGTGGGATCCACTTTAAAGAATATTCAACCAGGATATATGCCTAGATTTTTGTGCAATGCTCTCGTATCCAAATCGTTATTTAATTCGAAAACAAAAAGGTATTTGTTTTTTCTCCGGAAATTTTAGTTACTTAAAGGAAAATATACAACAATATTTGATGGAAGCGCCTGACGATATAAAGTTTGACAACAAAAATACCTTTATTAAGGTGGAAGATGGAGATGTAGATAAACATTGGCAAAAAGCATCAGATTTAAAGTGTCCGTTGCTCCATATTCATGTTGAGGACACGGATATGTACTTACGTAGATCTAAGGATTGGGCAGGTTTAAGTGAGCACATTTCATACAACGGACGGAAAATACCAGAGGAAAATATTCTAGAAGAAGAGACAGACGGAATAACTATTTTAACAGGCGAACCCGGTATAGGGAAGTCATCGTTGCTTCAATCAATATACAAAAACCATGCCATGGAAAAGTATATTTTGTTTTACAATTTGGATGATTACGGTCGCTTCTTAAGTAAAGAGAAGTTGGTACCGACTAATATTTCATTAGATTTCTTGTTGAAACAGTCAACAAACAAACGATATAAGGAGCTCCTATCCGTTTTATTTAGGAAAAAGGATAGAGTGTTGATACTTCTAGATTCATTCGACGAGGTATTGCCTGCTTACAAAGAAAGATGTTTTACATTTTGTACGAAATTTAGCTGTTAGCAATGTACAAATCATTATTGCTTCTAGAACAATAGCAAACTATATCCTCATGAGCAATTTTGAGACTCGGATGTTAAAGGTAGATTACTTGATGGCAAATGACTATCGAGAACACATTAAGAATTGCAGTCTTAATGCAAACGTGTTAGCCACTGTCCCAGATGAATTCTTACAAAATCCTTTATACCTAAATTTTTTGAAGATTATTTCTGAAAGTAACGTTAGTTTGGAACACTTTAGCAAATTAAATTTATTCCAAAGCGTCATAGAAATAAAGATGGAACAATACTTCCGAATGTCTTTCTCCACCCATCTTAGATCCAACAAGGAACTTTATTTAAAGCCCGTTCGAGAACTACATTTTCAATTAGCACTAATGAGGATACTTGGTATGGATATAGTGAAAGAATTGTTTCAGTTGGAAAACCAAATCGAACTGACGCATGAACTCAAATTGGGCGTCGTGCTATCTATTAACGAAGAAGGGTACCCTACTTTGTGCATGAGACATTCGCAGAGTATCTGACGGCTGATTGGATAGTCAAAAATCAAACGAGAAACATTGCTAAGAAATCTACCAAGAACTAAAGAAGCAGGAGAAGTTGTATATCCTAGATATCCTTTGCGAACATTTAGAACTACACAAAGCTCTCTTGACACTAAATTTTAAACAAATAGAAACGTATGCCAAAGATCGCTCACATTTAACAAGAACTGATGCTCTTGGCAGAAGCGCCATTCATATTGCCTCTGCAAAACAACCACATCCGCTTTACATCGCTCTAGAAATTATTATTTACAATATGCGCAATTTCAAAATGGATTTTACTCACTCTGATGCTCTTATGCGGTGGGATTGGGTACAACACTTGTATCGAACAAGTATTATAACGAATACGGTGTTTGTAAATGCTTCAACGTCAGTGTGGGAAGCATGTGTGAGCTCCATAGCACAAAGCGCAAAGAACGGCAACAACTATATAAGTCTCTTTAGCGTTAATGAAATAACGGAACTGTATAGAGTAGCCATAAGAACGAATAACATACAGATAATGCGTGATTTGCTTTTCATTGAAGACCTCAAACAGAGCGGTTTGTCCCAAGCCTTAGATGTTGATACGTTGCATTTAAGAAATATCAGAGAATTTACTGCATTACACGTCGCCTGCATATACGGCAATGTGGAAGCACTAAGAAAATTGATAAAATTGAATAATGTAAATGTTACTGACGAGTTTGGTTGCACACCGCTGCATTATAGCATTATGAATTCGCCAGAAGTGTGTACGAATATGACGAACATATTGTTAGAAAGGGGTTCGAAGGTGGATATCGCAAATTGTTGCTCCAGAACAGCTCTTGATATCGCCGTTATTTTGGGAAATGTACATATCCTGGAATTATTGTTACAAAAATATGTTTGCATCAAAAATTCGAAAGAAGGTATGTTGGAGCTAGTATTCCTTGTAATTGAGGAAGTTGGGAATTTACAGAATGCCGCTACGGAATTTAAATATGCTTCTATTAAAAGATATTTGGAAACTATAGAGCTTCTTTTAGGAAAAGGCGCTGACGTCAGTGGCAGACACGTAGATGGTAAAACACCGCTTATGTTCGCTTCTAAATACGGTAGCTTAGATATCATAAAGATACTACTGAAAAAAAGGTGCGAACGTTAACGATGCAACTACAGATGGTGAAACACCGCTTATGTTCGCTTCTCGATACGGCAGATTAGATATCGTAAATATACTATTGGAAAAAGGTGCCAACGTTGACGATGCAACTACAGATGGCAAAACATCGCTTATGTGCGCTGCTGAATTGGATGAACTTGCTATCGCAAATGCAGTATTGGAAAAAGCTGGCAACGTTAACGGTGCAAAAACAGATGACAAAACACCGCTTTGGTTAGTTCCTGGAGACGACAAATTAGATCTCACAACGATACTATTCGAAAAAGCTTCCAACGTTAACGGCGCAAAAACAGATGACACAACACCGCTTTGGTTAGTTTCTCAATTCGGCAGATTAGATGTCACAAAGATTCTATTGGAAAAAGGTGCCAACGTTAACCAGGCAACAACAACTGGTGAAACACCGCTTATGTTAGCTTCTCGATCCGGTGAATTAGATATCGTAAAGATACTATTGGAAAAAGGTGCCAACGTTGACAGCGCAACAACAGATGGCATAACATCGCTTATGTGCGCTGCTGCACTAGGTAAATTAGATATCGTAAATATACTACTGGAAAAAGGTGCCAACGTTAACGGCGCAACAACATATGGCCTAACATCGCTTATGTGCGCTGCTACACTAGGTAAATTAGATATCGTAAATATACTATTGGAAAAAGGTGCCAACGTTAACAGCGCAACAACAAAGGGCGAAACATCGCTTATGTGCGCTGCTAAAGCAGGTAAATTAGATATCGTAAAGATACTATTGGAAAAAGGTGCCAACGTTGACGGCGCAACAACAGATGGCATAACATTGCTTATGTGCGTTGCTGCACTAGGTAAATTAGATATCGTAAATATACTATTGGAAAACGGTGCCAACGTTAACAGCGCAACAACATATGGCCTAACATCGCTTATGTGCGCTGCTACACTAGGTAAATTAGATATCGTAAATATACTATTGGAAAAAGGTGCCAACGTTAACAGCGCAACAACAGAGGGCGAAACATCGCTTATGTGCGCTGCTAAAGCAGGTAAATTAAATATCGTAAAGATACTATTGGAAAAAGGTGCCAACGTTGACGGCGCAACAACAGATGGCAAAACACCGCTTATCTTTGCTTCTCAATACGGCACATTAGATATCGTAAAAATACTATTGGAAAAAGGTGCCAACGTTAACGGCGCAACAACAGAGGGCAAAACATCGCTTATGGGCGCTGTTGCAGCAGGTAAATTAAATATCATTAATATACTATTGGAAAAAGGTGCCAACGTTAACGGCGCAACAACAGAGGGCAAAACATCGCTTATGGGCGCTGTTGCAGCAGGTAAATTAGATATCATTAATATACTATTGGAAAAAGGTGCCAACGATGACGGCGCAACAACAGATGGCATAACATCGCTTATGTGCGCTGCTACACTAGGTAAATTAGATATCGTAAATATACTATTGGAAAAAGGTGCCAACGTTAACGGCGCAACAACAGAGGGCGAAACATCGCTTATGTGCGCTGCTAAAGCAGGTAAATTAGATATCGTAAAGATACTATTGGAAAAAGGTGCCAACGTTGACGGCGCAACAACAGATGGCATAACATCGCTTATGTTCGCTGCTCAATTGGGTGCATTAGATATCGTAAAGATACTATTGGCAAAAGGTGCCAACGTTGACGGCCCAACAACAGATGGCAAAACACCGCTTATCCTTGCTTCTCAATACGGCACATTAGATATCGTAAAAATACTATTGGAAAAAGGCGCCAACGTTAACGGCGCAACAACAGATGGCATAACATCGCTTATGTGCGCTGCTGCAGCAGGTAAATTAGATATCATTAATATACTATTGGGAAAAGGTGCCAACGTTAACGGCGCAACAACAGAGGGCAAAACATCGCTTATGTGCGCTGCTAAAGCAGGTAAATTAGATATCGTAAAGATACTATTGGAAAAAGGTGCCAACGTTGACGGCGCAACAACAGATGGCATAACATCGCTTATGTGCGCTGCTACACTAGGTAAATTAGATATCGTAAAGATACTATTGGAAAAAGGTGCCAACGTTGACGGCCCAACAACAGATGGCAAAACACCGCTTATCTTTGCTTCTCAATACGGCACATTAGATATCGTAAAAATACTATTGGAAAAAGGTGCCAACGTTAACGGAGCAACAACAGAGGGCAAAACATCGCTTATGGGCGCTGTTGCAGCAGGTAAATTAGATATCATTAATATACTATTGGAAAAAGGTGCCAAGGTTGACGGCGCAACAACAGATGGCGAAACATCGCTTATGTGCGCTGCTGCAGCAGGTAAATTAGATATCGTAAATATACTATTGGAAAAAGGTGCCAACGTTGACGGCGCAACAACAGATGGCAGAACATCGCTTATGGGCGCTGCTGCAGCAGGTAAATTAGATATCATTAATATACTATTGGAAAAAGGTGCCAACGTTGACGGCCCAACAACAGATGGCAAAACACCGCTTATCTTTGCTTCTCAATACGGCACATTAGGTATCGTAAAAATACTATTGGAAAAAGGTGCCAACGTTGACGGCGCAACAACAGATGGCATAACATCGCTTATGTGCGCTGCTACACTAGGTAAATTAGATATCGTAAAGATACTATTGGAAAAAGGTGCCAACGTTGACGGCCCAACAACAGATGGCAGAACACCGCTTATCTTTGCTTCTCAATACGGCACATTAGATATCGTAAAAATACTATTGGAAAAAGGTGCCAACGTTGACGGCGCAACAACAGAGGGCGAAACATCGCTTATGTGCGCTGCTACACTAGGTAAATTAGATATCGTAAAAATACTATTGGAAAAAGGTGCCAACGTTAACGGCGCAACAACAGAGGGCGAAACATCGCTTATGTGCGCTGCTAAAGCAGGTAAATTAGATATCGTAAAGATACTATTGGAAAAAGATGCCAACGTTGACGGCGCAACAACAGAGGGCGAAACATCGCTTATGTGCGCTGCTACACTAGGTAAATTAGATATCGTAAAAATACTATTGGAAAAAGGTGCCAACGTTGACGGCGCAACAACAGCTGGCATAACATCGCTTATGAGCGCTGCTGCAGCGGGTAAATTAGATATCGTTAATATACTATTGAAAAGAGGTGCAACGTTGACGGCGCAAACACAGATGGCAGAACATCGCTTATGGGCGCTGCTGCAGCAGGTAAATTAGATATCGTTAATATACTATTGGAAAAAGGTGCCAACGTTGACGGCGCAACAACAAAGGGCGAAACATCGCTTATGTGCGCTGCTAAAGCAGGTAAATTAGATATCGTAAAGATACTATTGGAAAAAGGTGCCAACGTTGACGGCGCAACAACAGCTGGCATAACATCGCTTATGAGCGCTGCTGCAGCGGGTAAATTAGATATCGTTAATATACTATTGGAAAAAGGTGCCAACGTTAACGGCGCAACAACAGCTGGCATAACATCGCTTATGAGCGCTGCTGCAGCGGATAAATTAGATATCGTTAATATACTATTGGAAAAAGGTGCCAACGTTGAAGGCGCAATGACAGATGGCAAAACACCGCTTATGTTAGCTTCTCAATCCGGCAGATTAGATATCGTAAAGATACTATTGGAAAAAGGTGCCAACGTTGACGGCGCAACAACAGATGGCATGACATCGCTTATGTACGCTGCTGCAGCGGGTAAATTAGATATCGTTAATATACTATTGGAAGAAGGTGCCAACGTTGACGGCGCAACAACAGATGGCAGAACACCGCTTATGTTAGCTTCTCAATCCGGCAGATTAGATATCGTAAAGATACTATTGGAAAAAGGTGCCAACGTTGACGGCGCAACAACAGATGGCATGACATCGCTTATGTACGCTGCTGCAGCGGGTAAATTAGATATCGTTAATATACTATTGGAAGAAGGTGCCAACGTTGACGGCGCAACAACAGATGGCAGAACACCGCTTATGTTAGCTTCTCAATCCGGCAGATTAGATATCGTAAAGATACTATTGGAAAAAGGTGCCAACGTTAACGGCGTAACAACAGCTGGCATAACATCGCTTATGAGCGCTGCTGCAGCGGGTAAATTAGATATCGTTAATATACTATTGGAAAAAGGTGCCAACGTTGACGGCGCAACAACAGATGGCATGACATGCTTATGTATCGTCGACATGGTGAATTAGATACGTTAATATACTATGGAATAGGTGCCAAGTGTGACGGCGCAACAACAGATGGCAAACATCGCTTATGTCGCTTCTGAATGGGTGTTTTAGATATCGTACAGATACATTGAAAAAGGTGCCAACGTTGACGGCGCAAAAACAGACGGCATAACATTGCTTATGTTCGCTTCTCAATCCGGCGATTAGATATCGTAAGATTACTATTGGAAAAGGTGAACGTTTACGGCGCAATGACTGATAGGAGAACACCGCTTTGATAGTTCCCTCAATACGGCAGATAGATATCGTAAGGAATACTATTTGGAAAAAGTGCAACGTTGACGGCGCAATGACAGATGGCAAAACACCCAACTTATGGGTTTGCATATGAACGGAGGTGACATGACGTTCATCATGTGCTGCTAAGATATCTTTGGTGCAGCACTGCGCCATCTGGGNACATCGCTTTATGTTAAGCTTCTGAAACACGGGAAATTAGATATCGTAAATATACTATTGGAAAAAGGCGCCAGCGTTGACGGCGCAACAACAGATGGCATAACATCGCTTATGTTAGCTCTCTGAACACGGGAAATTAGATATCGTAAAGATACTATTGGAAGAAGGCGCCAACGTTACGGCCCGCAACAACAGATAGCATAACATCGCCTTATGTTAGCTTCTGATCATGGAATTAGATATCGTAAAGTACTATTGAAGAAGCGCCAACGTGTGACGGGCGCAACAACAGATGCAAACATCGCTTAGTTAGGCTTCTGAACACGCGGAAATTAGATATCGTAAAGATCTATTGGAAAAAGGGCGCCAACGTTGACGGCGCAAACAAAAGATGGCATAACATCCTTTATTTAGCTTCTGAAACACGGAAATAAGATCGTAAAGATACTATTGGAAAAAGGCGCCAACGTTGACGGCGCAACAACAGATGGCATAACATCGCTTATGTTAGCTTCTGAACACGGGAAATTAGATATCGTAAAGATACTATTGGAAAAAGGCGCCAACGTTGACGGCGCAACAACAGATGGCATAACATCGCTTATGTTACTTCTGAACACGGAAATTAGATATCGTAAAGAGATACTTTGCGAAAAAAGGCGCCAACGTTGACGGCGCAAAAACAATAGATGGATAACATCGCTTTATGTTATGCTTCTGAACACGGGAATTAGATTCGTAAAAATAACTATGGAAAAAGGCGGCCAACAGTTGACGCGCAACAACAGATGGCAGAACACCCTTATGTTTAGCTTCAACACCGGAATTAGATATCGTAAAAGATACTATTGGAAAAAGGCCGCCAACGTTGACGGCGCAAACAACAGATGCCAAAACCACCCGCTTAGTGAGCTCTGAACACGGGAAACAGATATCGTAAAATACTATTGAAGAAAGCGCCAAACGTTGACGCGCCGCAACACAGATGGCATAACATCGCTTAGTAAGCTTCTGACATGGGAAATTAGATTCGTAAAGATCTATTGGAAGAAGGCCGCCAACGTTTGACGGCGCAACAACAGATGCATACATCGCTATGTGTAGCTTCTGAACAGCGGGAAATTAGATACGTTAAAGAACTATTGGAAAAAGCCGCCAACGTGACGGCGCAACAAAGATGCAATAACATCGCTTATGTTAAGCTTCTGAACACGGAAATTGAGATATCGTAAAGATACTATGGAAAAAAAGGCGCCAACGTTGACGGCGCAACAACAGATGCCATAACATCGCTTATGTTAGCTTCTGAACACGGGAAATTAGATATCGTAAAGATACTATGGAAAAAGGCGCCAACGTTGACCGGCGCCCCCCGTAACAACAGATGGCATAACATCGCTAGTTTGCTTCTGAACACGGAAATTAGATATCGTAAGATACTATTGGAAAAAGGCGCCAACGTGACGGCGCAAACAAATAGATGGCAGAACACGCGCTTATGGTAGCTTCTGAACACGGGAAATTAGAATCGTTAAAAGATACTATTGGAAAAAAGCGCCAACGTGACGCGCAACAAAAGATGCATGACATCGTTATTTTAGCTTCTGACACGGGAATTAAATAGTCGAAGATACTATTGGAAAAAGGCGCCAACGTTGACGGCGCAACAATAGATGGCATAACATCGCTTATGTTAGCTTCTGAACACGGGAAATTAGATATCGTAAAGATACTATTGGAAAAAGGCGGCCAACGTTGACGCGCAACGAAAGAGGCCCAGAACACCGCTTATGTTAGTTTACACGGAATTAGATATCGTAAAATACTTTGAAAAAGCGCCAACGTGACGGCGCAACAACAGATGCCAAACACCGCTATGTTAGCTTCTGAAACGGGAAACTAATATCGTGAAAATTGTAGAAAGCCCAACGTGACGGCGCAACAACAGATGGCATACATCGTTTTTGTTAGCTTCTAACACAGGAATTAGATATCGTAAAGATACTATTGGAAAAAGGCGCCAACGTTGACGGCGCAACAACAGATGGCCTAACATCGCTTATGTTAGCTTCTGAACACGGGAAATTAGATATCGTAAAGATACTATTGGAAAAAGGCGCCAACGTTGACGGCGCAACAACAGATGGCAG
This sequence comes from Protaetia brevitarsis, assembly GCA_004143645.1. Taxonomy (NCBI): domain Eukaryota; kingdom Metazoa; phylum Arthropoda; class Insecta; order Coleoptera; family Scarabaeidae; genus Protaetia; species Protaetia brevitarsis. The sequence goes on from RXPK01000270.1 coordinate 278,107, forward strand.
AACATATTATGTTAGCTTCTGAACACGGGAAATTAGATATCGTAACATACTATTGAAAAAGGCGCCAACGTTGACGCGAACAACATATGGCATAACATCGCTTATGTTAGTTTTAACACGAATAGATATCGTAAATACTATTGAAAAGCGCCAACGTTACGGGTAACAAAGATGGCAGAACATCACTTATGTTAGCTTCTGAAACGGAATAGATATCGTAAAGATTACTATTGAAAAAGGCGCCACTTGATGGGCGCAACAACAGATGGCCAGACACCGTTATGTGCTCTGAAACGGGAAAATATCGTAAAGATACTATTGGAAAAAGGCGCCAACGTTGACGGCGCAACAACAGATGCCAAAACACGCTTATGTTAGCTTTGAACACGGAAATTAAATCGTAAAGATACTATGAAAAAAGGCCCAACGTTGCGGCGCACAACAGATGTCAGAACACCGCTTATTAGCTTTGACACGGAATTAATTATCGTAAAGATACATTGGAAAAAGGGCCAACGTTGACGGCGCAACAACATATGCCAAAACACCGCTTATGTTACTTCTGAACACGGGAAATTAATATCGTAAGATACTATTAAAAAGGCGCCAACGTACGCGCAACAACAGATTGCAGAACACCGCTTATGTTAGTTTGAACACGGAAATAAATTCGTAAAGACTAATTGAAAAAAGGCCAACGTTACGGCACAACAACAAAGCAAACACGCTTAGTATGCTACTAAATTGGTTGAATTAAAATCGTAAAAAATACTATTGGAAAAGTGCCATTTCAACGGTGCAACAACAGATGGCATAACATGCTTTGTTAGCTTCTCATACGCAAATTAGATATCTAAAGATACTATTGGAAAAAGGCGCCAACGTGACGGCGCAACAACAATGGTACACGCTTATGTGCGCTGCTGAAATGGGTGAATAGATATCTTAAATATATATTGGAAAAAGCGCCACGTGACGGCGCAACAACAAATGGCTTAACATCTTATGTGCCGCTTGAAATGTAAATTAATATCGTAAATATACTATTGGAAAAAGCCCAAGTGACGGCCAATAACAAATGGCTTAACACGCTTATGGCGCTGCTAATGTGATTAGATATCTTAATATATATTGAAAAATCGCCCACGTGACGGCGCAACAACAAATGCTTAACATCGCTTATGTCGCTGCTGAATGGGTAAATTAGATATCGTAAATATACTATTGAAAAAGCGCACGTTGACGGCGCAATAACAAATGCTTAACATCGCTTCTGTGCGTTGCTAATGGGTGAATAACTATCGTAAAATACTATTGAAAAAGGCGCCAACGTTACGGCGCAACAAAATGCAGAACACCCTTATGTTCGCTTCTAACACGGAATTAATTCGTAAAAATATATTGGAAAAGTGCCAACATCAATGTGCACACAATGTGAAACACCTCTATGTTCGCTTTTCAATATGGGAAATTAGAATCTTAAAAATATTATTTGAAAGAGTCCAATATCCACAGTTATAACAAGAATGGTAAAACACCGCTTATGTTTGCTTTCAATATACAATTAGATAATCTAAAATATTATGGAAAGGTGCCGATATCATGTCGCCACAAAATGGTACAACAGCGCTTATGTTCGTTTTGTAATATGGGTAATTTGATATGTACGAATATTATTGGAAAAAGTGCTGACGTCAATAGCGCAGCAAGAGATGGTGAAACAGCCGTATGTTCGCTTCTCAAATGGTAATTAGATATGGTAAAAATATTATTGGAAGAAGTGCCGCCGTCAATAGCGCAAGTAGGTAGTTAAAAACACCGCTTATGTTGGTTTTCAATATGACAAATAGATATCGTAAAAATATTATTGGGAATGGTGCACTCAATTCGCAATAGGAGTGTGACAACCATATGTTGGCTTCTCAAATGGCAAATTAGATATCGTAAAAATTATGGAAATGTTGCCAACATAAACGGTGATTTTATATCTGAAACAGCGCTTATGTTGCTTCTGAATATGGGAAATTAGATATCGAAAGTATTTTTGGAAAACGGTGTTGCTATCGTTAATGCTACACATGGTAAAAACCGTTATGTTCGCTTTTAATATAGTAAATTAGATATCGTAAAATATTATTGGAAATTGTCCAAGTCATTATGCGCACAAGAGATGGTATAATCTTACTCTAATGGTATGTTAGATATCGTGAAAATATTATTGAAAATGGTGCCGAATCAATATCGCAACAAGAGATGTAAAACACCGCTTATGTCGCTTCTCAATATGGTAAATAGATATCGTTAAGTATTATTGGGAAAAGGTGCGATGTCAATGTGGCAACGATATGGTATAACAGCGCTATTTGGTTCAAATATGGTAAATTAGATATCGTAAAAAAATTATTGAAATGGTGCGAAGTCAATATCGCAACAAAGATGATAACACCTATGTTCGCTTTTCAATATGGTATGTTAGATATCGTGAAGTATTATTGGAAAATGTGCCGGTATCAATATGGCAACCAGAGGTGGATAACACCGCTTATGTTCGCTTCTCAATATGGTAAATTAGATATCGTAAAAATATTATTGGAAAATGGTGCCGAAGTCAATATCGCAACAAGAGATGGTATAACACCGCTTATGTTCGCTTCTCAATATGGTATGTTAGATATCGTGAAAATATTATTGGAAAATGGTGCCGAAGTCAATATCGCAACAAGAGATGTAAACACCGCTTATGTTCGCTTCTGGATATGCTAAATTAGATATCGTAAAAATATTATTGGAAAATGGTGCCGACGTCAATGTCGCAACGAGTGATGGTATAACACCACTTATGTGGGCTTCTAAATATGGTAAATTAGATATCGTAAAAATATTATTGGAAAATGGTGCCGAAGTCAATATCGCAACAAGAGATGGTATAACACCGCTTATGTTCGCTTCTCAATATGGTATGTTAGATATCGTGAAAATATTATTGGAAAATGGTGCCGAAGTCAATATCGCAACAAGAGATGGTAAAACACCGCTTATGTTCGCTTCTGAATATGCTAAATTAGATATCGTAAAAATATTATTGGAAGCAGGTGCCGACGTCGATGACGAACGAGGCAGGTGCGAAGAACACGCTTATGTTGGCTTTTTGATATGGTAATTTAGATATCGTAAAAATATTATTGGAACATGGTGCCGACGTCAATGTTGCAACAAGAGATGGTATAACACCACTTATGTTGGCTTCTGCGTATGCTAAATTAGATATCGTAAAAATATTATTGGAATATGGTGCCGACGTGAATTTTGCAACAAAAGATGGTATAACAACACTTATGTTGGCTTCTGAATATGCTAAATTAGATATCGTAAAAATATTATTGAAAGAAGGTGCCGACGTCAATGTCGCAACGAGAGATGGCATAACACCATTATGTTGGCTTCTGAATATGGTAAATTAGATATCGTAAAAATATTATTGAAAGAAGGTGCGGACGTCAATGGCGCAACACAATATGGTAAGACACCACTTATGTTGGCTTCTGAATATGGTAAATTAGATATCGTAAAAATATTATTGGGAAAAGGTGCCAATATCAACAGCGTAACAAGAGATGGTAAAACTGCTCTTATGTTCTCATATGAAGGAGGTTCAATGGAGGTTGTGTATGTGTTATTAGGATTTGGTGCTAGCACAACATCATTTAAGTCGTCCAGATTTAGCATATTAACAGCACGTCTCCCGTCGTGGCTACGACGACTATTTGGAATTAAAAATAAGTGAGAGTGGTTGCACACAGGCTCGCAAAGTATCTAAACTTTGCAAAGTTTTAGGTTTCGAAAAGCATGCTATTCGTTTATATACTCGCGTGACGAGTATTTCTCATGAATGGAAGAAGGAGACAATGTGGAAGTTATACCATTCCACAAAAATATTGTATGGTGACTCACATTTATCCATATTGTTGAACACCCCGCGAATAAATGACAAAAACCCCGACGTAAATTACCTATTAAGAACTGATTTATAGAATATACAAGCACAAAATTACACATCGCACAAGTAGTAGCAACTTACTAAAGTACCGTTTATATCCATGATATGCAAGGATTATCGAATGTCTTAAATTACATGTGACAGTTAGGTCACGAGTAATGCCGGAACTAGAGGTGCGCATTTTGTGAATTATCTCAGTCCGGCCCACTCCTTTTCGATTGCTAGTTCGGCTCGACTCAGCCCGTCACATTTACCGATCCAGCCCGCCCAGGCACGTCCGTCAGCTCGTTGGCCCATGGACGTCGGGTTCACTGGTTGTCCTTCAAAGGTTTGGCCTTCCATGGCAACACGCTTTTAATTTAAAAAGAATATATTTTTTTGTGTAGGTCTGTAAATATCAATGAAATGAATTGTAACAGCTAGTGCTGGCAAACATATTGACTTAACAATAAAGCAGAATAGATAGTTTATGTGACATTTGTAATTTCAACTATGCATTTGTATTACATTGTTTATATAAAAATATAGTTCTCGCTGTCAATTTGTATTAATCATATTTTCCAAAAACAAAGTTTCACTAAATGCGAGACCATTTGATCATTAAAATTTTAAGTATCGCCTATTATATCAATATGAATCGTTGGTCTTAATAATTATTGATCTTAATGAAGATTTGAAGGAGAAAAACATTTGCTCTTGAATCGAATACAGCTTTAAGTCAACACATTCAAGAAGGGCAATCCAAATGGAACATTATTTGAAGTTGCTACGTAAGTCGTTATTTGGCTCAATAATTTTGGAAATTCAGAAACTAAGAAAAATCAAGTAAATATTTTAGTAAATAACTTGAAAAATTCGTTGAAAAAGAATATATTTTTATACTAAAAGAAATTAAAATGTTATCCCTGGTAGGTTAGTCTCATTATGCAATTTGCTATATGTACCCTACAAATGATCCTCTTATGATTTTGTATGATGTGAACAGACAAATATTTATTACACATTAATTGCAGTGGAATTGTGTTTATAATTGTTTACTACTAATTATATGTATTTATATTGTTTTCTCACTTGATTTGCTATGACGGAAAGTTTCTCAAATTTTCTTAGACGTAAAACACAAAGACTATAGCCGAATAAGCCAGTAAAATCTGCCTTTAAATAATATATAATAATTAAGTTAATGAAGGAGAATTGCTGCGAAATGTCCAAAGGCGGACATTTGAGTGACATAATTTTCCATAATTAATGAATAATACCAATATACGACTGATAGTAAAATAAAAGTTCGAAAATTGGAATTAGATCACTCTTTATAAAATTCAAATCATTAACACTTTTTATAATTATTAAATTTCTCAGTATAAAAATACGATATTGTCGTAATCATATTGGACTTTTTATAGTGATGTGCTTTTAGACTTGATCTAAGTAAGGCAAAAGTATTAATAAATGTTTTAAGATATTTTTTTATATGTTGCACTGGTGGAGCACGTGGTACTCTTGTAACATATTTATAGCTGTGTCCTATTTAATTATTTTTTATAATAACAATAATTATAAATAGTAAAGGTATTTTTTTTGTTTTGAATGTTACTAGCCGTTGTATTTGCGTTTGGGGTTTGGATTATTTGAATAGTTTTGAATTATGCGAACAAATTACACATGATAGAAGTCATTCGACCAAACTGTCAAATTGACAAATTTCAGCAGTATAAAACAATTGTTACACATTGCATTAATCGAAATGACTTATAGTTTAATTAATAATTCCTTTTAGCTTTCTCCTTTCGAAAACATAGACAACATCAGCGGTATAAACGTTAATTTGATGGCAATTTTAATTTCATTTTCCTTGCCGTGGTCCTGGCAGTTACAGATGCGATTTTTTTACGTCACTTCTGTTCAAATATTAAATTCATTCATTTAGTTTACGCGCCGAAATCCCCAAAACGCTCCGTACCGCAGTTTTACGACCCTTTGTGCACTTTCCAGCGTCGCTATTCGTTCGTCCCTTTGTTACCTACCTACCTAGCGAGGCCTTATAAGCGCTTCACGCACTATGCTCACTCTCTGTTACTCTTCCGAATCATCGGACATTCAGTCACTACGACCTATTGTGATTCGAAAAACACAAAGATCACATACTGCCCATTCAGCACATACACACTAGCTTCGAAGCCCCTTGCCTTCAAGCTACCGCTAAGTATTTTTTTTACTTACCTCATTTATAATTTACCCGTTTCTTTGTTCATAATTTTGTTTCTTTTTCTATTTTTCTTTAATAATCCTCACTTCGTGCTTTGCATACAACGCAGAACTCGTAATTGCCAGAAACCCTTTGTTCTATTTTAATCACCGCTATATACCGTTTACCTCTTTTAATTTTAAATAAATAATTGCGATCTGGTTTTTCAAACCACGTGTCATTGTCAACATTAAAGTTTTTTCTTCTTTTTTTTTGCTGCCTAATTTTATTTATTAATAATAAAGCGTTACTGTTATAACTTTTGAAGCCTTTTATTCTCAACATTACTATGGCGACCTCATCAGTACATGATTGGTTGTGGGGAAAAGTTTCTTTATAAAGAAGGAGAGAATAAGAATCTTTTATATATGTCAAGTTTTTAAAAATATTAAGAATATTTACAAAATAAAAAAAGAAAGAAATTAATAAAAAAAAGATTAATCCTAAAACAAATCATACAATTGGAAAATTTTGGGAAGTTTTATAATTAGGAATTGGAGAAGTGGAATATTGGAAGAAAGGAGTAATCAAAAATCAAGCATTACTTTTACAAATTCTGGAAATGAATCATTATATTATCATAAAGGAGGATTTGAAGGTTGGTCATTGTTTAAGATGTTTAAATCGTCCATACCATTTTAATTTAATTGTGTTCTAAGTATCCAATGAACGATTAATATTATAAGGATGAAAGGAGTAAAATAAACTCGTTGTATATTATAAAAAAATGTATTAATATTTGATAATATTAATACATGTTTGAACGACAGAACGAGTTTTTTACTCTTTTGACCCTTACAATTTCAACGTAATTTGAAAGTTGATATGAACTCACATTTGTATCAAGCGACAACATTAAAACAAATTGACACATAGTATAAATTGGCGTCCAACGCGTCAGAATATTGTTAATTAGTAAAATTTTAATTTTTGTTAACGTTTAAATTAAAAGGTGCCAATAAATAGAAAGAATGATAATGGGATTTTGAAACTAACAGTTTAAAAGACGAATTTCACATGTTTGCACAAAACATGAGTGAAAAATTTGAGAAAATGTTTAAACAGATGCGCCTTATGACTGACACTTTTTTGATACTAGAATAAGCAATTTAGAAAGCGTTCAAAGTAATAATATGAGATCTGATATTCACAATATTATTCTTGAGAACATAAATAGTCAAATCAATCAGAATATGAGTAAATTTAATTTTAAAATACATGATATTTTACCCGCATTTAGTGGAATCGAGAATCCTTTACAGTTTGTGGATTCTTTGTGCAGGATAGTCGGTAATAATAATTGCTTAAATGATAATTATAGCTTCTTTAAAAGGTAATGCTTTAGTTTGGCATGATATCGTATAAGATTCGTATACGAATTTGTTTAAAGAATTATTTTTACAGAAATATTATTGAAAGGGAAATATTATAAGACAGGGAATTTAACAAGGGAAAAATATATTACTAGAAAATATTCAAAAATGCAATTCTTGATTCCAAAATTAGAAGAATATGAATTAATAAGACATTTTGTCAAGGCATTTTTATTTTGAGATAGCTAAAGTTACTATGAATAAAAAAATTAGAACATATCAGGAATTCTGCGATTTGTTAAATCAATATGATAATTTGGACAAATTTGAACAACAGTCAAATAATTTGTATACAACTGGGCATAATATAAATTCACAGAATAAACAAAATTATAATGATAATAGTTGCGATGAAAGACAACAATATTTACAAAATCAAAAATCAAAGTATTCAGCAATTTCTTAGTCAGATTTATGGTAGTAATCATTCTCAGAATAATAGAAATTTACATTTTGGGAATCATCAAAATAGAAGAAATTCTAATAATTCAGCAGTATAAATCCAACCGACAAATACAAATTTCAAATGAGTACAATTTATACAAATACAATTTATTTAATTAATATTCTTCCATTTTACTGATGTTATACCACTTGTATCGAGTTAAAATTTGTACATGTTGTTTGGGCATGTAGTAAGTATATTTGGTGAAAAAATTTTGAGTGTCCCCTAGGGGCAACATACAAAAAAACATTTTTAACATATTTACTTATATTTTTGCCTTACTTGGAGGATGTCTGTGATCGTCAAAAAACTACAGATAATCACTATCGACACATACAACAACATACTCAAAAAAATTACATACAGCTATAATAATCACATAGTCGAAAACTATAAATAATACAAAGTTAAACTTTCATGAAGTTCAATATTATACATAAAGCTGCTTCACAGAAAAATATTAGCCCAATCCATGCGAGGGTCGATTTCACTAGCTTATACGGCTATAGCCTTTTTTAAGTGTTTTGCCCAACAGACATACAAGATGATTGATAGAGGAATGCCTTCCTTTCGAAAAATAACAGTATACCTGTTTTGTAAGAAATCATAGCAACTATATCAATATTAACTGCTTCTCAGATATTTTTCTGTTTTAATGAATATTCGAACTAGCTAGATTTAATGAAGTTATTGGAAAGAGTTCAAGTTTAATAGTTTATCTAAGAAAAAATCAGTTCAGTGTCCTCTTAAAATAGAAATCTTACACTTTACATTGACATTTCCAAATATAAATTAAAAAATCTCACCTTGATCACCTTCTATGTATCTTGAAAATTTTATTGTACATCAAATGTATAAATCTTCTAAAAAGCCCCTCTATTTTGTTGGCTTTCACAAGGCATAATGTTTAAACCATTGGTTTTCGAACAAGGTATAAGTCGTTAATAGCGCTCTAATAGAACTTTTAATTTACTTCATGTGACAAGAAGAGTATATGAATCGCTAAAGACCTGCCCCGCATGACAGAAGCGGGTCTAATCTGTAGAAGAGCTACACGAACTGGCACAACAGAACAAGAACGATAAAATACCTGCGTGGAAAAGATGATAAGTATCAAAACTGAAGAGATGACACGGAACATCGGAATTTTAACGATTAATATTATCTAAGATTACAGCATAAAAACAATCGATTGCTACGCGAAAAATGATGATTGCAGATAGTGTCATAATAAATAAAGTCAAGAGAAAGAGAAAATAATTTTAATATCCGAAGAAGCAAGTTTCATTGGGATGTACGCAAAGCCCTTTAGTTTTGTATGACCCTGAAACTACTCACTTTTTACTAAAGAAACAATGCAAGGGACATAAGACAGAAAGTCTATATACTGAAACCAATCATCTATGGCACATTGACGATTTGAAAGCCTATTCTCAACTAAAGGGTGATCTTTGTTATCTGCTGCCTGGTTGGTAGTCATTTAGGCTTAGACAAACGTAAAATGCAAAGCTGCATGAGGAGCAGTTTATAAATGGAACATCTTGGATATGAGCCAGCAGCAGATTAAAGTATCATTAGTGGAATGGGGCAGGAGGAACTACGCAGATACTTGGGCTATCTACAAGCCTGAAGAATTAATAATAAAACTGCCAAGGAAACAGTAACTGATAAATATTTCCAAAGCCTAAAATGCCCCTGACGCAACAAATCGTCAATAAGAAATACCATCAAGGCCATTAGCGCGTTTACAACCTCGACATTAGCGTCTAACTTGGGGTTTTGAATTGGACAGAAACAAATTTTAATATCATAGACATCAAAACCAAACTAAATTCAAATCGCAACAGCACCCTCACAGCGCTACTGAAAGAGGTCATCTCTCGCGTTGCCAAGGTGAAAGAGATATTTCTAGTGCCCATTCTAGATATTTAGCACAAGTAAGAAGATTAAGAGATTATTTTGGGAAACAAACACCAAGCTAGTACACAAAAATTAAAGAAATTACACCGTTGCAATTAGCAGATCTATACGACCCCTCTACAGGGATTCGCAAGCCCGAAATAATGCAGAGAAAAATGGAGAAATAAATCATTACATGGTAATATGCTACCGCTATTCAAAGGCCAAACTGTGATGCACTGGCTTCACAAGCATAGCTACAGACGAGCAACTGATTTGTTGAAACTGAAGAATATATAGCTACTATTCAAGATCACGTAATAGCGACGAAGGTCAACAAAGAAGGAATCCTCGCCTTTAACATAGAAGACACCAAATGCTGTGCGTGTGTGTGTGTGACAACAAAGAGGAAACGCTGGATCACCTTATGGCGGAATGCTTTGTAATAGCTTCCAAACAATACGTCGACATGCATAACATCCCTGGCAAGCATCCACCAAAGACTGAAGGCAAAATATCTTGGCCAGCAAGATACTCCACCATCCCCTCTCCAACCCCCTCAAGCATGTGGGTATCTCAATGTCTGACTGTTTTGGAAGACAATCCTTCACATCCAAAAATTTCCAGAACTTGGTGATAATTTCCAAATTGTTTGTTGCTCTGTGCCCATTATAAGTAGTTCTTGTACGAAGTTGATATTAAATTTGTTGTTTAATTAAAGATGGTAGTCTTTGAAATTCATAAAGGTAGTTCCTTTTTTTTGTATGTAGTTATTCCTAACGATAGTCGTCTTTTGTTTTGATGCTTCATTTTATTTCTGTAGTAAACTAAATGGGAAATTCCTTAGTGTCAATTTGCTTTCTAGAAATATTAGATCAAAATTAAGATTTATTAAGATGGCAATATAAATATTTCAGCGCTGAGTTTATATCATCGAAGTTCATCAGAATTGACCAATCAAGCTTAGCAAAAAGAAGAGAACCGTCATCCATCGTCTTGAAATCCGTCGTCCGTCTTAATTTTCTTAGTTTCCTTTTTTTTTTTTGGTTTCAGTAAACAATAAACCCTACTATCTCAACGAAGGATTTCCAAACTAAAAAGCAAACTAGTTGTCAAAACTACATTTTAACATTCTGTCATGATGGTCAGGTATAATCAATTCTATTATCGTATTATTCAAAAGTTCAATCCATGATCTTCATGAGTACCATCTCCAATATCATCATGCGCCACCTTGAACTGCTCATTCAGGTAGCTACCTTGAAACTCCATTCGTGTAGTTTTGAGGCGTCTTATTGTTTTACTTGCTTCTTAAATATGATTCATGAACATAAACGTAATAAGGACTGATTGTGGAATAGAATATCTAGCTGTAAGCCTTTGAGACATTTCCTAAAATGGAGTAACAAAACCTGTGATTTTAAGGTGAGAGCGTAAAAAAATGGAGGCTGCCAATCTGAAAACGTGCTGCAAAGATTTATAAAAAAGTAAGTAAAATGTGTATTCTTAAGAAACCTTCATGAGTTTTGCAGCACCTTCACATATTTTACCTATCGTATGGAATAAGCATACATATTACTAAGATGATTAATATTTTCCCCCTTCTTCGGAAAACAGTGGTTAAAACTTAATTCCTGCTTTGTAAAGTAACAGAATAAAGTAGTTTGTCTCGAAAGTACAGGATTCTTTATTGTTTTTTTTTTAAATGTATGTTTGGAGTGTAAAATTCTTGTTACAGAAAAATGTTGAATCGTAGGTGGTGTAATGTATATACTAACTTAGAAACATTCTATTTTTTCTTAATTTATAATTACCAGTGAAAGGGAATTTTCTTTTTAAAAACATACTATATAGAAAGGGATTGGGTTTAACATAATAGATCCAAGAAATGTATCTCCTTGGCAATCACTCTCTGAGAGTTAGAGACTGATTGACAAATTGAGAATAAGTAAATACACAAATAAAAGCTTAGCACTGATAAAAGCAAGATCTCCGAGGAGTTGATCCGAAAATTGCTTTTTGCGCGGTGCGTAAAATAACAAAAGAAAATAACATGAAAAAGACAGCTATAATAATGACGCTATAATAGAAGATAGCACGATTAGTGTTTTGTTTTGACGTCTCGAGTAGGCACATTCGCAGATGTTATGAAGTAATCAAATAAATGTTGTAATCAATTTAATTTATTGTAAGTTTAGGAAGGAATTAGTGTAGTATTATTTATTCACTTAGTTTAATCTGTATTTCGCTGTGTAATTAAATAGTTATGAAGGCTAGTGATTGTAAGTTACTTAATCTGTTTAGAAATATCTCCCTTATTATCTAATATTATTTCTTTCCATTTAACCTTTATTTATTGTACTTTTAAGGATAAATATTAATTTGTAATTTAATGTTGTAACCACTTATTGATATCATGTTTGTATATATATACTGTTTAATAAATTATCTATGTATTATATTCTTGCTTTCTTTTAACCAGAATCTTCATAGGCAAAGATGTTCGAAAAATACCAAAAACACTTACTCCCTGCCGTAAATAAATGATAAATGTATGTAGCTACTTAAAAACCAGTTTTGTAGATCGAATACAAATTGCAAAATTACGATTGATAGTATGATTGTGTGTATAACTTCCCAAATTCTGATTTATCACATGCTTATAAGATTTAAATCAAGACATACTAAATATTTATGTGTTTTTAAAAAGGAGTTACCCTTTTGCAAAAAAAAAAAAATAACCTAGAATTTATTATTTCGAAAATTAGTAAGCTAGTATGAGTTTAAATACAAGAATGTAGAATATATATTCCAGTACACTCTGGTACCTTTTCTTACGTTTTTAAGAGGATAAGTAACTTCATTCCTTCCATATATTGTAAGAAATCCAGAATTTACCACGCCATATGTTGAAGAAACGCAATATACTTACATTATGTAGCTCTTTACTCTTCAGAATTTTATAGTCAAGTAAAAAATACTGCTATTCATGCCTATGTAAAAATATTTTTTTTACTTGGATTGAAAATTTTCCAATAATCATCAATTTTATAATTTTCAGTACGAACGCCTAATTTCTATACTATATTATGATGGTTCTATATATCTTTTCACGTTGTATTAACACTTTTACTTCATAAATTTAGTAAACCATATGAGGTAGTTAAATAGATTGTGAATTAAAAAAAAAAAAATTTACTACTATTTGTAAAGATCTTGTAAATGAACTTAATATGTGAGGGATAGACGTACATTCGTAGAAACGAGTAGGATAAAGTAAGAGAATTACATATGTTGGAAGTCTTATTTTAGAGCACAGCAAACTTTCGAAGGTAAGTATTGTGAGAGAACTACATTAGGTTATTGAGAATTAGATAAGATATCAATTTTACAGAAAAGTTATTTTCGTCATTCAGAAATCATTTAGAAAAATAAAATGAATAACAAAATATTAAACAGAGAATTAATTCTTAGTCTATTTTCCATAATAATTATTATTGTGAACTACTGACAAGAGATCATAATATTTGAATTAAATATAATTTTTCCCAGCATGGAGGAAAGTGGATGCTTTTCTCCCTCATTTGAGGAAGGAAAGTTGTACTTTTCCTCCCTAAGGCAGAAAGTAAGTGACATTGACATGATGAAACTGTACATCTTGTAATATGTGACATTGATAAATGACATTAGTACATTCGACTCAGTCTGGGACCATTTATGAGATAATTGTTAAATTATTAGGTATTAAATTTCAATTAAAATATTGAACACTTTTTGAAAAACCACGCTAACTTGACAATTTTCCAGTTAAACATTTGACAGATTAAGCCTACCATCTATCATGTCACTCACAGGTATGTCTTCATTATTTTTTGAGGTTTAATCAGTTAAAATTGGACTGGCTGGGAAAAAAATCGTATTCAAAACACGCGAGGAAAGTGCTATTGCAGGCCTTGGATAATTGAAAAGCTCGCCCTCGGCTCGGTTTATAATATTTGCCCGCGGCCTGCAATAGAGCACTTTCCCCCCTTGGTTTGAAATATACTATCTCATGTCAAATGAGCGGTATCTATGTAGAAATGCGTCAGTCGCATACAGTACCTAAAGAAAGAACTTGAATATATGTTAAAACCAAATGAAATTAGAATATTTAAAAGCAAGTGTAATATAAAATGTAACATCCCGTCACTGAAAAAGTTATTACTAGAATATTCAAAACTAAAAACTTCAAGAAAATAAGATCAAAACACTGACGTTGGAAGTTTGAACGGAACTGTACGAAAGGTACTCTAACAGCCGCATGCTCATATTGGACAACGTGACATTGATGCTAGTGTTAAATCCAAGACAATGGCAACAATAGAGATATAGTGTCCTTTGCGAAGGCAATCAATGAGAACACCACTTCGTAAAAGTAGGATCTATGTTAGCCGCGTAAAGATTTTGTTCATATATCTGAAATTCATATAACACGACTTTCAAACACTAACAATTGCAACGGAAACGCGTTAGCTCAGATAAATATCCAGTTTCTGAAGTGTTCTCAGAAATGAATTCGAAAGATTGAGAAATTTGAGCCCTTACATAAACCAAATTTAAATACATTTCCTTCCGATCAGATTTTGGACACATTAAGAAGAAAAATAATTACAAATAATTCCAATATCCCGAGATGCAGACACAAACCCCAAAATAAATCAAAAACGATAAAAAATTCTTACCCAAAGAGATATTACTGGCGTTAGGATCCACAAACTTGGAAATTCTTCAGATAACCTCTTATCTTACTTACTACACTTATTCAGAATTGATTTTTTTTTTTAAATAACAACAGTTTATTCTGAAATAAGTTGGATTGAGCTAAGGGAAATGATACGTAATCATCCTAATGGTTACCTTAAAGTTTAACCTATTATCGATTAAGCATTCCATTTACTAGTTAAAGCATTGCCTAGAAATATTCATTAAAACAATCAATCGTATTATAGATCAAAGAAATAGTCCAAAACATTAGAATAAGCAAACCATATAAACAATTGACCAAGAACAGAGATAAAAAATAGCTTATAAACATGAGTTTGAGTATCAGATAGTATTAATTGTTCTTCTTCTTTTTCCAACAGAAAGAAGCGAGAAAACTCTCCGGAGAAGCGTGATAGATAAAGAGTCATAGATCATCATATTTCTTTTTGTCATTACAGTATCTATCCTGTGATTCAGGAAAGCAATTTGGGTTTAGTAAAGCAAAGTAGACGATGCATATATATGCTATAGTAAATTTCAATCTGTCATGTAAGGAATTGAATTGAGTTAATAACAGTTCAGTGAGAGTATCTGGTACAATAAAAAAGGAATCATCCACAGAAGTGGAGATAAACAGGGTAGCGAATTGAATGCTAGACAACACCTTTCTAACGACCCAATCCATAATCATTTCAGCAAATATAGGGCTTAAGGGATCACCCATTGGTGCTCCATGAGTCTGTTTGTAGAACCCATTATTGTATTTAAAATAAGTGGAATCAAAGATAAGTTCTATTCCTTCTAGAAATTTTTCCAGAGGAATATCAGTAACAGTTTTAATCAAATTCCAATTACTTTTTATTTCGGTAACAATGATATCTTTCGGAATGTTCGTGAACAGGGATTGAACATCTAATCAAACGAAAACACAATTACTAGACACCTTTACATCTTTCATCTTATTCACAAATTCATATGAATTCTTAATTCTATGGCTAAAACTTTCTATTAATACATTTAAAATGCTACTAAAGTATTTTAATAATTGATAGGTAGCTGAGTTGATGGAATTAAGAATTCGTCTTAAGGGGTAATTTTCTTTATGGATCTTAGGTAATCGATAGATTCTACAATGTAAATTTTTAAGTTTTTTTGAAAGATCCTTGCCAATGAATTTCCCAACATATAAGGTTTCCACAAAATTATTTATTTTGTTCTGGTATATAGGAGTTGGATGTCATACTTGTGTGTAATTAAATAAAAATTTAATGTTTGCAGCTTGATAAAGATTGCGAAACGTTGCTGTCATTGAAGTAATAATCAACAATAAAAATAAGTGGCTCCATAAGAGGCCGTTGTTTTCGTTTATATTGCATGTTATTGAGAGCGAAAAAGTGTTAGAGTTGTAAAAATTAACTTTAAATTTTAAATTAGATGTAATAGTTTTTTTTAATGTCCTAAAAGTAAAAGTACAGATTGTGCAATCAAGCTGCCTATTGGTGACCCCGTTACTCAATCTGTTTAAAGAATTCCTCTTCGCATTGAATATTATGTAGTTTCATTGTATTTAAAGAATCGATTACATTAAATGTTTTTTTATATATCAATTATTACTTTTTATTACATTAGAGAGATAGAGTCTGCTAAAAACTTTGAAAGCCGCTAATATAAACCGCTAGTTTTTAGCAACAAAATTATAATATTTAGCCCTTTTTCTGATTAAGTTTATTTTTTGACATAATTCATCTAACACATATAACTTTAATTTTAATATAATTAATAAGAGGAAATCTTTAAAATTTCATATTTCTCTTCTCAATCCATGATATTTGTTTATCTTATATATTATTTGCTATTATTAAAGCATAAAGCATGTTGTGATAATAATAGGTATTTGGTGTTTTAAAAAAAATATTCGGAGGCCAAATATTAAAGAGAAAATAACCACCAGCGTATTAAAGAATGCAAAATATAACATCGTGTGTACGAGCATTTAAATATTTAACTCTTTTATTACTATTAAAATTAGTTTTATTTTCTTATTGGATGAATTGCTAAAAAAAAAATCGAGACGTTTCAAATTAAATGTGAATTTGTTGGTAGAAACTGGGGATATATGGCTCGGGAGCAAAATGTGTGCACTCTTTAGTTTTGATAAGGGCGCCAGTTGCGTATAACACAACAAGGAAAAGGTTTGGCAACAAAAAAAAAAATTAAAAATGATAAAATGTTTGTGCTGTGACTTCGGTAACTAGATAATGAATCAAAATATTAAATAAAATATGTGTCATCACTTAAAAGAAAAAAACAACAATGACATCGTCACGCTCTTACAAAGTACCAATATTTTTCTTCTTATCAAACGTATCCCTTACTTCCTGCTGACTTTTTTTTATATAAATATAACACTCCCTAAATATTTGTCTGTATTGAATTTTATCAACGGGATTCAGTTATTCAATAATGTCGATTAATGTCTCACGGACGTTCAATAAATAAATATGATAAAATTGTAGGTACATACATACTCGTATTTATGTAAGACTTCATTTATATAATAATCCTTGTATACATATATAATAAATAAATACATTATTTTCTAAACTCACGACTTTAGAAAATAATTTTTGAAATCCATCGTAGCCCAATACCAATAAGTCTGACGATTAACATGATGGTTTAGGGGAAATTCAGCTTCTTAGAAAAGTACATTTTAAAACATTGGGTCTCTGTTATTTTTAAATCGTTTATCAAAATCATCTTCCAGAGGTTCATATATTAAACGTACTTTGTAGCGATGTCACTTTTCTTTGTTAGCGTTCCAAGAACCGTTGAATGCTCAATGTCATCGTGTTTGTTGTTTTCTGATATTTGTATCCTGCTAACTCTCAATTTTATTTACTGTGGATTGTGCAATTGGTTGTCGATCGGGATATTTATTATTAAGTAATTTACACCAGCGACACTTTCTAATTGTACCTACAGCATAAAATAGAGTCTAAATGTGTAGCATGGGTAGTAGACGTCTTATGCATTCATTACCGTCTTCGAAATATATAAACACAGATGTGCGGTCTGTTTTTTTTTTTTGTAGTAAATCTACTTTAAATGTAAGGAAGAATGCAGTAAACAAACATAGAAAAAACATTGATCTTATAAAATAGAGAGAATTAAATACATCAAAGGCGCATACTTATGCCTGCCGGCTTACCTCGGTTAGCACAATTCGATTTTTTTCACTTACTTACCTTAAATATAATATTGTATACAAATAGATGTTTTGTTTTCTTTACACATCCCTACAGCTTTACTAAATATGTTTGTGTTTTTTAATCCAATTGATTCATAATGATTGTTTTCATATCTATTTTTAATTCGCCGCGGCTCCTTTTTTCGATATTAACTAATGAATAACTAATATTTATATAAGTATTTTATAGCTAATCACTACTATTCGATTTAGCACTTAATTCAAATTTTGTATTTCTTTTGAAAAGATATTGTGGGACTTTTAAGGTAAAATCTTTGAAACTAGGGAATTTATAATCCAAATATTATTTTATCTTGTTATTATAATGTTGATGAAAACATACCATTACTATAACCAATAAAACATATTTCTGACGAGTGTAGAGCTATTGGTTCTAATGTCTGATATAAAAATCATGGTTTTGAATCCATCCTCGCCATAATCTCCTTTATTAATTTAATGTTTAAAGAAGGAAGCCGGAAGCGAATTAAAAAAATGATATGAAAATCATCAGACATTAATTAGATTACAAAATAGAAGCATATTTGGGTAACGCTGCAAGGAAAACAAAAGATGCATTTCTGTCAAAAACGACATTACTTCAAATTTCTTTGCATTTAATCAATTAATCGGCGCAACACCCACTTCGTGAAAAATGGAAGTAGTAATAATCCTTATTACAATATTGTTTAATATCTTACATAGGGACTGTCGCAATTTAGTTAATGTGTTTCAGTAATATAAGAAAAAAGTGTTTCATTCATACCGGAGATATGCCTTACTCGATTTCAGTATTAGCTAAATACTTTAAATGTCTTCATGCGATCCATTTTGATACGTTCATTATATTTGCATACGTATAAAATGAATAAAATAGTAAACCCATTGATATAGTCATAGTCGTAGTTAATGTAAAATGAAAATAGCTTTTAAAACCATTTAATAACACTACAGCTATTCGAAATACTTCAAACATCAATAAAATTAATTCCGACGCAAAGATAACAAATACATAGGAGATGCATTCAACTTCGCACATATAAAATCCAGTCTAAGTTTTTTAAATACCGACAGAGAGACCGCACATCTGTGTTTACATATTTCGAAGGCCAGCATAAATGCATAAATCCGTCTACATCCACGCTAAACATATGGGCTCTATTTTACCCTGTAGTTCGTACAATTAGAAAGTGTCGCTAGTGTACGCACAGTTACCGCATTATTACTTAGCGCTAGAACGCACGGCTTGACGCTTTGATGGTGCTATAAGTATTAATGTCGGTGACTGTACATCCTTCTGCCTCCTTGTTTCATCTTCAGAACCAATCATTATTCGTATTTCAATTCTTTCCGTTTCAATCAGCTTCATGTTGATAAACACGATTTTTTATTAATACATCTCCTAGATTTGACAGCACGTCAATTAAATTTCATTGCAGTAATTTTCATAAACTAACTAGATTTTTTTTATAGACAAGAAGTAAATCAGAAAGTAACATTCTATTGCTAGTGCAGGCCTTTTACCAAATTTACTTTTGGGTGTTAATTATTATATGACAACAACCATTAACAACCATTAATTATTTATTTTAAGAAATCTGTTGTAATCTCATATACAGGATGTCTTTTATCTTGAGACAATGGAATATCTCTAAAACACTGCATAAATCAAAAAAAAAAAGATGTCTTAAGATTTGTTATAATAGGGGGCTCACTGAATGGTGCCGAACTCGATCCCCCACCTCACCCCCCCCCCCCAGAGTGGGACAACTTTGAAATCTTAAATGGGAACCCCCATTTTTAAGTATATAGTTTTCGTTTGAAACTTTTTTTCGATTCGTAAAAGATTGCGCTGTAATCGCAAAAACAAACATGATTTTGTGTTTTTTTTTTCTATTTTAACATTAAATAACATTTCAAAAAGCCATTCAACAACGAAGAACTTTACTTTATCTTACCCATTTCAGAAAATGTGTTCGAAAATGTGCCCTTCCACTTCGATACATTTATTTACTCGCAATTGGAATGATTGCACACAACTGAGAAGTGTTTCCGGCGTAATCCTTGAACAAGTGTTTCCCTCGTGGTTAGCACTTCTGTATAAACTTCAGACTTTAAGTGGCCCCACAAAAAGAAGTCAGGGGAAGTAAGATCTGGCGATCTTGCAGGCCAAGACACTGGACCACCTCTTCCGATCCATCGACGATTGTAGGCTCGATCTAATACTTCTCGTGCTGTTCTTGAATAATGTGCTGGACAACCGTCATGTTGGAATCACATTATTTGTCGTGCGTCCAAGGGAAGATCTTCAAGTAACACTGGAAGTTTGTTCTGCAAGATGCTTCGATATTTTTCACCATTCAAGTTTCCATCGATGAAATATGGACCAATAAGATTATTGCCAATTATTCCACACCAAACATTTACGTTCCAAGGATGTTGATGTTCAACTTGGCGCAACCAATGGGGATTTTCGATACTCCAGTAATGCATGTTGTGTCGATTTATTGTATCGCGGTTATCTTGTTTCCGTTGAAGCGCCCATTGACAAAATCACACTCGATTTTGAAAATCATCGCCATGAAGTTCCTGATGTATGGAAACTCTAAATGGATGATATTTCCGACGCTTCAATATTTGGCAGATAGTGGACTGAGAAATTCCTGATCCGCGAGCTATTTCTCGAGTACTAATGTGCGGATTATTAGCTACTGCAGCTAATACCGCGATTTCATTATTTTCTTCAGCAATTGTTTTTCGGCGATTACATTTTCTTGCTTTTACAGCTCCTTCGCTAGAGAACTGTTGAACGACTCGGTAAAAAGAAGCGCGCGAACGCACCTTGTCGGGAAAATGTTGTGAATAAAGATTAACGGCATCATCGATGTTCCTACCACTTTCTCCATCATTCCAATTCTCTCTTGTAATGTCATAGCCTCCATTACTGTTCAAATATTCAACACTGACTAATTTGTATTGGATTAATAATTAATAATCTAAATGGGGATCGGACAATGTGTAAGTATTCACAGCTTGTCAAGTACTACATAAAGTACGGTTTTGTATCGTGGAATAGCATTCCAATTGCGAATAAATAAATGTATAGAAATGAAGGGACACAGTTTCGAACACATGTCTTTTTGAAATGTTAGTTTATGTTAAAATTAAAAAAACACAAAATCATGTTTGCTTGCTTCTCTTTTTTGTGTATTTTTTCTAGACGTTCGCAATCATGTTTTTTGCTATTTCAGCGCAATCTATTACGAATTGAAAAAAAGTTTCAAACAAAAGCTACAAACTTGATAGCGTAGAATCCGAATCTGCAATACAAAATGGGGATTCCTATTTAAGATTTCAAAGTTGTCCCCCCTCCCACTCTGGGGGATCGAGTTCGGCACCATTCAGTGAGCCCCCTAGATTATAACAAATCTTATTAAGATCTTTTTTTGATTTGATGCAGTGTTTTAGAGATATTCCGTTGTCTCAAGATAAAAAACTCATCCTGTATATTCTTTTTAACAATATACAAAAATCGACATTCAAAAGCCTTTCAAATGATGTATGCGACCCCGCATTTCGATTTAAAAAATTATTGATGATGTCATCACGTTCATATAGATGATGTCAAAAATGAGAGTGTAATCTGAATAAACGTCCATCTAATAATTAGAAACCAACGGATTTCAGAACTTTTCTCTAAAATCGCTGGTTCATAAAACAATGCATTTATTCCTTTCATTTGCACCATACTTTATATCATACATGACACAAAAATCGTAGGAAAATTTATAAATGGTAATAGTATAGCTTCTTTGCTATAGAATTGCCATTTGTATATAAGTAAAAAATGGAGTACGCATTTGAGTGTTATATTAGCGAAATTCTGGAATATTCTATTGTAGAACTACAACTAGCTATCTAGTGCTCTTCACCATTAATATATAATGTTTATTGTCGAGATGTGGTATTCGAAGTACTGATGATCCTAAATGAGATTAATCTTCCTAATAATATTCCAGTTGTAAACGAAAACTTTTTTTTTTATTATAATAGAAGTAGTTTATTGATGTGAATCAAAGGTTTCATTAATATCATACCTAAATACCTAATACCAACTAATCTCGTATATCAATACAATAAAACGAGGTTCTATAAAAAAAAAAACAATATTGACCAATGAAATTCTTTTTGATTAGATAATGTAATGGAAGATTTATTGGACAGTTCAAATTTTCATCCCGCCATCCAAAGCTACCAAAGATAAGATAGACCAGATATTATATATAAGACAGTTCGTTTGAAGTCTTATACATTTCGCATGCTAGTTTGGTTCCTTGGAATTAACCTATTGATCCAAGGGGATTTCTGAATTTCATGTACTACTTGTTGGTAAGTACTTTTTATTTTATTTTTTTTTTACTTTCTGATTTATTGAGGTTAAAAATATAATCATCTGTTGAAAATATTATCAGTGTTGGCGTTAATTTTCTGTAAAAAATTAAATGAAAAGCAGTAAAATAAATTTAAAATTCGATTTCATCAATGCTGCATGAATTGATCTCATTCTCTCTTTTCCCCACTATGAAGTATATTTATCCATCATGTACAAGGATCTTTGATTACAGGTCTGCTTTTTATTTTAGAAAAAAGTATTGCAACGTTTAGAAAGTTTTTTGTTATTTAATTAAAGTTAAAAAGTGTTAGAATAATTTTATAGAATTCAATTCTGTACTTATACTTAAAAATATGTTTGATTATATAGAGTCTAGAAGTAGACAAAGGCGTGCTTACATAGTTATTTTAAATGGAACGCCGCATGTGTTAATTTATATTTTTAAATTCAACGCGAAAAAAATAACATATAAACTACTATACAGAGTGTTCCACGTAAGTGGATCATTAAAAGTTTATGATGTTTTATTATTTACTTATATTTGAGATTTTCGCACCGATATCTGCTCGATTGGAACTATAAATGTGAAATACTAACCAAAATAACACCGGAAATAGACATCAACTTTGTTATTTTAAATAGAATGACATAATTTTTTATTTATTTTTGGATTCTACGACCATAAATACGTCAGTCTTCATTAGCTATTCCTATAGCTGCATGTTGCTATTTTTAAGTTATTTCAGTTTGTCCTTGTTTTTTTAATAATAATCATGCATCATTCAGAAATTAATATCTCGGTTAATACTGCAAGTAAAGACTCCAGATTTGCTATGTTATGAATGTTGATATAAATCTAAAAAACGACACGCACACTTCACATTCCAAGATACGGGATGTTCAAAACTGAGGAACAAAGTGACATGTTTTCAAATACAGAAAACTCATATTTTTTTAATAGAACAGCCTGTATTTTAATTCGAAATTAGGAAGTAAACCTCATCCCCTATCATTTTATATGAGCATTCCCTATACCTATCTTTAATAGCTTTTGAGATATAAGCGACTTTTTGTTAAACAAACTAAGGGCTAGTTAGTTTGTTTAAATGTTTGAAGCTGGCTCTGAATGGGATTATGTTAAATTAATATATCAATTTAAACTTTATATGTATGTATTGTAGGGTAGTAGGAGAGTAGTTACCGTAGTCATTTATTTTTATATAAGTAAGCGTCGTCAGTTACTAAAATAGAAAAACAGTTGTTATTGTAACTTCATAAGTTTACGTTGAATAAATTACTCTGCAACAGATAAATGTCAAATTCATTGACTAACCATAAGTATTTATGTATATCATCGTTATTACACTTTTGTACAATTGTAACAGAACGGGTTTTCTTGTCTGATTTTTTTTTGGGGTGGTTCGCCTAAATTCATTTTACACCGAACCGAGCCCCGTTTTACAAATAACCCCACCTGCTCTTTTGACCGACGACACACCGCTGGAAAACAATCTTTTTGTTCGGTAGCGATTGGTTTTAGAAGATAAAGCCAAAGATGCTTTTCAACGGTGTTTTCCTCAGTCAGTCGAAGCAGGGCCGTTAGTTAGTCTGAAGATTGTCAACTTACCCACCTCGTCGTCTTTCTCTTTACTCAAGACTTCCTCTCGAGAACTTTACTAAGGGTACAAATTGAACTTCTAATTTTTATAGCGAAATAATAGAGTGACTATTTTTTACAATCATATATTGAATAGATTGAAACAATGGAATTAAACTAACAAGATATCAAATTAATTAAAATAACAAGTAAAAAAAAAGACAAAACACAATTAATTGAAAGAATATTTAAAAGTTTTATAAAGTTGTTTAACATAAACTCTAAGTAATTTTTACTTTACAAGATTATTTATTAAGGGAGAGAAAGAGAGCGAACGAGTTACGGTTTCTACGTATTTGCAATGATTAGTTTTTTTAAAGCAAAATTTTTTAACATTTTTTAACCAACCGATGTGGGTAATTAAATCTTCCCGTAGTCCAAAATATTTAAGGTACACAACACATACACAAATTTTTTTAAAAAAGGAGGTTTTTCTAACGGTTTTAGCACAAAAACAGAAACACCTCTCGATGAAAGCTTTTGCTTCCTGTTCTTGGATTTTCAAGCTTAATTTTAATTTTATAATTTAGAAACGCCCGGTAACGAAGGGATAACGCGTGCTTTTTCTGAATCTGAAACGATCTCCGCTAACTAATTAATTCAAAAGGTCAAAGTCAAGGGTTTTTATAAACTTTAGTTATGACGTCATTTCGTACTGCTTCTCTCGTTCCGCGTCTCTTTACAAGAGGGCACAGAATGATGGTTGGCGCTATTTTCTAAACTTAAAACGCCCCTCTAGAGAGTAATGTGGGATTCACTGATCAGCAACTGTGACATATAATAGACAAAGAAGCAGATAAAATTCAAATAAATACCGTATTATCTTAATTATGCGAGATTTTAAAAAAAAAAAACAGACTGTTATTTCCTGTGAAGTAGACGCTGCTACAGCAAATGCCACAGTACTTATCATCAACGTATTTAATAAAATGAATTGAAATAGTTTACATTATAACGAATTCTTACACAACCCAATATTAATAGAAACGACTATTCGAACAGCGACATTCTCGTATGATTACTCAAAGAATAACACATGAACCATTTAACATTTTGTTTCAATAAATCATTTAAAGGACTTAAAATAGTAGATAAATCTTTAGAAAACTTTCCATATGAATAAACCTGCTTCACTTCTACTGCTAATGCACTACATCAGTTCGATTTCAAGCAGTGATAGGAATTAGTTGGGTATTATCATATTGCATTTCATGATTTAATTTGTGATTAATCTTTTGTTGTTTCTGAGTTTGTTAGTTTTCTTTTTCAGTTGTATCCATTACCGCTTTTTATGTTATTGTTATTTTTGTTTATTATTATGGAGTCGCGTCTGTACATGAAGCTAGAGATATATCCGGTATGCATTCTAATAACCTAATTGAGAAAAATGTTGAACAAACAGTAGTTAGCCTTGCTTTTAAACAATTTGTCTACATTAAATCTCCTCCTTAGAGGAGCTTAATTTTTAAATTAGAAGAAATACGTGTCAATCATTACTAATTTCACTGTGGATCCATTACAGAAGGGTAGTATTCTTTATAAACCTTAACGATCACTAGAGAAGAGCTGCACATCCAATTTCGAGACAATCCAAAGAGCGCCATCCAATTACCATTTTTGGAACAAAAGATGCTGCCTCAATCCTGAATTGACATTACCCTTAAAAGACCTTCTACAGACGTAACGTTCCGATTTTAAGATATTCTGAGTGTGACCCTGGAATGTAAGGTAAGTCGTGTAAATTACTTTTATTCGCAATCATATTAGGAATATAACTACGTTTAACCTGCATGAAAATACGTGGTTAATGCATGAAGAATGTGTCTCTTAAGTTGATCGCTTCCATCCCTTTCGTGGCAAGTGACGTTTATATCGATAATCAAAAACATCACGTGTCGGTTTTCAGGTATTAGCAATTTTAATTCACTAAATAAGCACTTATTTAAGCATTCTATTAAAAAGAAAAAAGAAACACCTTTTGTGGATGATTTGTGACACCTATATATTGACAACAATTTGCGTATCACACTAGAGTTGGAACTAGGACGACCATGGATGCAATATATAAATATTTCGTCCACGAGTAAAAGTAAGATATAAATATTATATTATCCATTATATCTCACCGAACTGGGACATAATTTTTTTTTGAACTTCTAGTTGAAAATTGATTTTGAAACTTGCAGTGTACTCATGGCCTGCTGTAATCTATTTAAGGAAAATATTTTCAACTTTATACCACTTTCGGTATACAGGGTGTTGACATCAACTTTCTTATTTTAAATGGAATGGTATATTTTTTATCGTTCTAATGAATGTATCGAGTCATTTGCAATTAGTTTATATGAAGGTTCCTGTTGTGTTATTTAAACGAAGGTTCGACCCAGAATGCATCTTTATTCTAGAATTATACATACATACGAGCGTACAACATGTTACTACACAAAAACGGTCCTAGGTAAAAAGTAAATATATACAGCACTAGCGAAAAGTTAATATATACAGCATTGACGAAAAGTTAATACACTGAATTTACCACAATTCCTTCCCCTTAAAATTAATACAATTCAGAACATAACTCTTAATTGATTAATTGTTTCGACTCCTTAAATTATAACGACGGTTAACAGAAGATTCTGGCGAAGTACAACTAGGATTATCATCATCGCTAACAACAATAGTCTCAGTTGTCGCCTCATCAGAATTTTCTGTTTCTTGCTCTTTCAATTCCAATTGAGAGTCTAAATTTTGGGTAGGAGCAGATAAAGACTTACGAGATCTCAACTGATTAGAATGTCTCTTAATTATTTTATCTGTTCCTACTTTCACATCATAAGCGACATTTCCAGTTTTATTTACGACACTTCCAGGAAGCCAAGGAGAGTCAAAAGCTTGTAATGGATTTTTCGCATAAACTTCACTGCCAATTTCAAAGTTTGTTGGTCTACCTTTAAATTGTTCAATTTGCGCTTGTTGTTTATTATTTATAATATTGTGGTGATTTGGTCTTATTAAATCTAATCGCGTTTTTAAATTACGACCAAACATTAGGAAAGCAGGACTAGCATTTGTAGTACAGTGAGAAGCGATTCAATAATTAAATAGAAATATTTGCAAAAATTCGTCTATATCTTTTCTTCCATCATGAGCCTTTTTAATAGCATTTTTTACTTGTTTAACACAGTTTTCCGCTGCACCATTGCTTTGCGCATGGTATAGATATATAGAAGGGTATATATTACTATATTTATCCTTAAAAGTACAATAAATAAAGGTTAAATGGAAAGAAACAATATTAAATAATAAGGCAGATATTTCTAAACAGATTAAGTAACTTACAATTACTAGCCTTCATAACTATTTAATTACAGAACGAAATACAGATTAAACTAAGTGAATAAATAATACTACACTAATTCCTTCCTAAAGCTACAATAAATTAAATTGATTACAACATTTATTTGACTACTTCATAACATCTGCGAATGTGCCTACTCGAGACGTCAAAACAAAATACTAATCATGCTATCTTCTATTATAGCGTCATTATTATAGCTGTCTTTTTCATTTTATTTTCTTTTGTTATTTTACGCACCGCGCAAAAAGCAATTTCCGGATCAACTCCTTGGAGATCTTGCTTTTATCAGTGCTAAACTTTTATTTGGGTATTTACTTATTCTCAATTTGTAAAACAGTTTCTAACTCTCTATACAGAATGATTACCAAACAGACACATTTCCATTCAACGATTTTATAGAAACAGTGAATAAGAAGTTCGTACTTTATAAGACATAATTAATCACTTCACAACAGAAGTGACAATTCTGAAAGAGACTAATATTGATTTAATTAGGTTATTAACTGCTCACAAAAATGCTCAAGGATCAATTAGTGATTTTGACCCTGAAGGTGAGAAAGGTGAAAACAAGGCGGATACATTATTCAACTCAACATCGTCCGTAGAAACTGTGATCGAAAAAAACGAAATTCCAAAAAAGAAGACAAAAACGCGAACTATGTGGCATGTAAATAAACCGATTAGGGAGATACAAGGCACGCCAAACAAGAAAATCTACACCAATCAGCAAACTAACGGCAAGAAAGTAATTGGCGAAAACAACGATGTAAATTGTGGTGGCTTTGTGGCCGCTTCCCCACGGTTCTGGCTGTATGTTGGAAGATGTAAGGAAGATACGAAGGAAGACGATATCAAAACCTATATTAAGAGAAGAGTTAATGGAACAAATATCACTGTAGAACAGCTACAATCCAAGGGAAAGAATACGTCTTTCTGTGTAGGCGTTAAAACAGATAAGATGGAACAGCTATACGAGCCAACATTTAAAATTAAAAACTTACACCTACATTTAAGTTAACACACTTGTATATTCAAAGCATTTTTAATAAACTTGACGCTCTGCAAGTATTTTTGACTGTACACAACCAATGGTAGTGTGCTTAACAGAGATTTAGACCAATGCAGACAATATTCATATTGCCAATATACCTGGCTATCAGTTAGGGACACATTTCTCCAGAACAGGTCATATACATGGAGGTTGTGCTGTATACATGAATCTAATGTGAAATGTAAACAGGAGCTGAAGATCCTAGCACTAACCACTGAAATGCTGATTGGGTGTTGTGCAGTATCTGTTTTGTTAGAGCGTAGTACTTTGTTGATTATATGTGTATATAGACCACGGGGAATGTTGACCAATTTGTTGAAAGATTATCGGATGTGTTGTCATATGCACATACGCGCTGTAATAATGTAGTGCTATGCGGAGACTTCAATATTGACTGGCGGGTTGATAATCCCGCCTCAAGAAAGCTCCGCGATCTCTTTGATTCATATAGTTTGACGAATAAAAATACAAAACTGGCATTCTAGTCAGTTGCAGCCTACAATAGAAAGTTAATTGGTTCGGAGATCGACTATATTGTATGCAATTTGCCTGAGAGTGTGTTTGATATTGAAATTGTGGACCCTGGATTATCTGATCATCAGGTACTATCGTTATCGCTTGAAACAATTTGTGCTAGCCATATCCATCGAGACGATACAGTAACTTATAGCTCTAGACGTAACGTAAGTAATGCAAATATCGAAAAACCTAAGACCGCCCTGAGGGAGGACCAATGGTATTTTTACGGATTCGAGAATGTTGATGCCGCGTTTGAGGACTTTATGAGGCAGTTTATGTTTCACTTTGAAAGATTATGTCCCAGGAGAGTGATGCTGCTCCGCCGGGACTATTCACCACCGCCATGGATAAATAGTACGATAAGGGCATCTAGTAATAAACTTAAGGAAGTTTACGTAATTGTGAAAATTTCGGAACATCATAATTATTTAGTTATGCAATATAAGAAAATGAAGAAAGAACATCGATTGGCAATCATTAAACAAAATAAAATTAAGTGATAACAAAAATAAATGTATATGGTCTTTGGTAAGACGTGAAATAAATAGCCGCAAATTGCCCAAACACTTAATGTAAACAATGTGGAGGTCATTACTTCTCGATTGGGACGTTAAACAAGGTTAGTGAAAAATTTAGCATTAGCGCGAATCCAAAATGCACCGTATCAGGGAGTGGGATGTGTAGTATGTTTTTCGGGCCGGTTACAACGGAAGATGTGATGAGTGCTCTTGCAGTGCTAAAAAATAAACAGTCATGTGGTATAGACGAGGTACCAATTTCATTGTTGAAGAGATTAAGTGAAGTCATTGGTGTGCCACTCGCGGACTTAATAAACCCTTCGTTAGAAACGGGTGTTTGTCCGTCAGCTTGGAAAGTATCGCGTGTGGTGCCAATCCATAAAGGAAAGGGATGCCCAAAGAGTGTGGAAAACTATCGCCCAATATCGGTTCTGAGTGCATTCTCCAAGGTGTACGAGAAGATCACCTACGATCGGATAGTGAATTACTTAGAACACAGAAACATACTGAGTGATACTCAGCATGGATTTCGGCCGCAGAGATCAACAGAGACGGCGTGCATAGACTTTGTTGAACATATAAGGAAAAGTTTAGATAATAAGAAGTTAGTAGCAGGGCTGTTCTTTGATTTCTCCGCCGCGTTTGATTCTGTCGATAGCAGGTTATTAGAGGATAAGTTATACGCACTAGCTATACACGGTAATGTCCTTAATCTAATTTTATCTTTTTTGCGGGACAGATCAATGATTGTTGGCGTGAATGGCTCTTATTCTACTAGACACGGTGTGAAACTTGGAGTGGCTCAGAGGTCTATTATGGGCCCACTGTTGTTTGTGCTATTCGTGAATGATATGATAGAATATATTTGTGATGGACGCCTTATTAATTATGCAGACGATACGTCTATTGCGGTGGTGGCAGATAGCGAGGAACTTTTAGACATTCGCGTGATTAGCATCACACTCGCCCTTGAGGAGTGGTGTCGTAGAAATCGGCTTCATTCGCTTAATTTATAATGTCAGAAATAGGAGCACATGTAAGAATGTATTTCGAGAAAATAAAATTTTAACATTACCATGCATATATTTGTATAAATGTGCTATCTATGCTTATGAAAACTAATGTCATTTACCAATCATAAATTTAAATCATACTTACAAAACTAGGAATTGTGATTCGTTCCGTGTATCTTTGCACAGAACCGCTGGATATGAAAAGTCCCCAAATTATGCCTCCATTAGTTATACAGGGTATAATCTAATCTAATAGAAATTGCAGTGTAGTCATGGCCTACTGTCATCTATTTAAGGAAAATATTTTCAACCTTATAGCACTTTCGGTATACAGCGTGTTGATATCAACTTTCTTATTTTAAATGGAATGGTACAATTTTTATCGGTCTATTGAATTTGGCAAGTAAATTTGCAACTAGTTTATATGAAGGTTCCCATCCCTAAACTCGACCGTTTTTGAGATATTTCATTTTCGTTGATTTTTTTGACATTTGCACTGTTTCAAATAAAATCAAATATTTCATGAGATAGCAGATATTTAGTATTTCAACTAAGGTCGATGTAAATACAAGGACGTAGCTATAAGGTGTTATAGCAATAATCACTGAATCACATACAGGCTGTTCAAAAATGTGCTTCCAATGTGGATACCTTTAAGCTAACAAAACTTTTTTTTTTCAAATAGAACATGTATTTTTTACTACAGCATCGAATCAGCGCAAAATTCTACATCGATTGATATTAGGGTTTGGTATACCTATTCTTAATAGTTTTTGAAGTATTAGCATTTCTTGCAAAAAATGCTAAAAAAATACCTAAATTCCAAGTTTCAAACAAATAAAATAAGTTTTTTCCTACAAAACACTATGTACATTATTTACCTAACCTATCTAAATATTTATGTTCAGATATCTAACCTTCACTAGTTTCTTACTAATAGTAATGTCTTTTAGTCATAGAGAACGTAGATTAATTATTAGATATTAGTAAGCCATGAGATATGCTAACAAATAAGTGATATCCATTGTTGGTAATTTACCAAATTGCGCAGTGGGAAACCTATGCAGTATTAACAAGTCATAGCTTTTATAGTACGTCCTAATGCTGTCAACTCCTTCACACATTTTCTTCAAACAAGTAAAATATTGTAAATCGAAAGAAATAAGAAAAATATTGAAAGTAACATATACAAATAACATTTTAGACTTATTCTACATTCATGAAGAATGTAACAATGATTAGATACCAACACTTATTTGCAATGAATAAAAACCTCAAAAAAATAAAATACAAAGGGAAATTAAAGCAGATATCCTAAATACACCCATAATATTCCAAATATTGTTCACTTACTAGACCAGGTATTTTCTTGTAGGGGAGCCGTCTGTCATGGAGTCTCCGAAAACAATGCAGCCTCTTGGCTTTTTGTATTAAAGTAGGTATTAAGCGATACACATAGATAACATAAATCAGAACAAACTATTACAATTCTTCAAAAATGTCCAATATAAATGTTCTTTTAGAATAATAGTTTCTTAGTTTTTTTTTTTTAATTTGACTTATTTTCCATGTATTTAATAAGCAGATAAAAATATTAACATGTAATTTGCTGTCGCATAATAGTTATGGCTTATTAATATCTCATAGTTACAATTACCATAAAATTTGCTAATAATTGGAAAACTTTCAATGATAAATATCTGGTATGGAAACCAAACAAATGGAAAACAAAGATAACGCATCATTCTAAAAAATAATATATAGAGTGTTTTTTTAGGAAAAAATACTTTATTTGTTCGAAACTTTGCAATTAGTTGTATGTTAGGCAATAAATGCTAATATCTCAAAAACTATCAAAAATAAGTATACTAAACCCTAATGTCAATCGATGTGGAATTTTACGCTGCATTCAATGCTGTAGTAAAAAATGCCATGTTCCGTTTGAAATAAAAAAGTTTTGTTGGTTTAAAGGTATCCACATTGGAGACGTGTTTTTGAACACCCTGTATGTGATTCAGTGATTATTGCTATAACACTTTCTACTTACGTCTTTGTACTTACATCGACAGTAGTAGAACCACTAAATATCTGATACCTCATCAGCTATTTAATTTCACTTGAAACAGTGCACACGTCAAAAAATCAATAAAATTGCAAATAGCTCAAAAACTAATTGCAAATGACTGTACCGATAAAAATTGTACCATTTCGTTTAAAATAAGAAAGTTGATATCAACACCCTGTATACCGAAAGTTCTATAAGGTTGAAAATATTTTCCTTAAATAGATCACAGCAGGCCATGACTACACTGCAAGTTTCAAAATCAAATTCCAACTGGAAGTTAAAAAAAAAATTATGTACCAGTTCGGTGGGACACTCAGCATATACTGGCTGATTCACGGAACCTGTCCATTAAAAGTTTTTGACTTTGCAATGATATCTCGATTTTAAAACTTTGGGGTTAAGCATAGTTGGCTATGATTTACATGGATGATGATGAGTTACATGGAACGTCATGGCCAACTCTGATATTTTAAATAGAAACCTATATTTTTAGTGCACTTTTAGGTTCTACTAAGCATTTTAAGCCAATTTTATAAAACATCTACTTACTTATCGGTTACCGTTTCCGAGTTATTTCGGTTTTTGTGAAAAAAAGCTCAAAAAAATATGATGCTGTAAATGCATTATAACAGCTATACCGTAAAAGATAGAAAGTTTTTATGTTAACTGCGGAGGGTATGAGTCCTCTACTATCTAACCGCAAAGCCCTCGCTTAATTCGTGAGGCTAGCTTTTAAAATGTATTTAGTTTTTAGGAATTTTGCTTAATAATCAATAGGAGAACGCGTTTTCAAATTTATAGCTCCTTAAACAGCAACATACCGAAATTTTGTTGAAATGTTTGATCGGAGATATTAATATATTGGCCATAACATTCCTTCGGAATAGGGCCGCTCGTAGAGCTCTTCAATTCGTTTTCACGCGGTGAATTACTCCGCTATTTCTTCCTGTATTTTCTCCTTTATAGTTCTGTACCTTCTAATTGTTTAACTACAGTGTTCCATTCTTTTCTGTCTTTTATTATATTTCTTGCATCTTTCACTTCTAGTCTTCGTATATCATCCCGTACTGGTCGTCCTCTATGTCTATCCTCCCCCGGTTTCCAGTTCTTTATCTTCCTTATTAATGTGTTTTCTTCTCGTCTTTCGATGTGTCCAAACCATCTTAATCTTTGCACTTTTATATATTTGATTATGTTTTCTCCTTTCATGATATTATTTATTTCAGTATTCCACCATGGTCTGTATTCTACTTGTCCCTGTTCTCCTACTATTTTCCTTTCAAAAATTCTCAGGTTCTCCTTGTCTTTACTACTAAGACACATCGTTTCTGCTGCATAGGTAGCTACAGGCCTGATAGCTGCTTTATATATCTTTAATTTGGTGTGTTTGCTGATGTTTCTATTTTTTAACAGTTTTTTGTAGGCCCAGTATGTTCTATTTCCGGCCTGTATTCGCTCTTGTATTTCCAAGCTCCTGTTGTTCGTGCTGCTCACTATCACACCTAAGTATTTAAAGTTATCTACCTTTTGGAAGCTGTAATCTCCTATTTTAAGTTTCTCTATGTTTATTTTCTCTCTGCTGATGATCATGTATTTTGTTTTATTTTGATTTACTTCCAGTCTTCTCTTTTTGATTCGTTTGCCAGACAGAACAGTGCGCACTCTAAATTTTTACGGCCCCTTGCCATTAGCACTATGTCATTAGCGTATGCTACTATTTGTGTGGAAGCTTGCATAATTGCTTTCTTGATGTTTGTCGCTCTGATTGCCCCTTCCAATACTATGTTGAATAATACTGTTGATAAACTACCTCCTTGTCTTACACCATTATTGATTTTTATTTCTTCCGTTAATCCTTCCGTTGTTACTACTCTTGCATGGGAACCCTCCATTGTCATAACCGTCAGCCTTATTAATTTTGCAGGTATATTAATTTTTTCCATTTCTTCCACCATTGCTCGTCGATCTACTCTGCCAAAAGCCTGTTGAAAATCTATGGATAGTGTGTGGAGTTGTATTTTGTGTTCATAGCATTTTTCAATTGTTTGGGTCATAATATGTATTGCGTCCACCGTTGATCTTCCTCTTCTGAAACCTTGTTGGTAATCTCCTATTTGTTCTTCCACATATTTTCTAGCCTGTTTCTGACAATCGAACTCATTATTTTGTACATGGTATTCAGTAACATTATTCCTCTATAATTTGCGCACTGGGTAGGATCTCCTTTTTTGAAATTGGTATCAGCACTCCAGATCTCCATTGTTGGCATTGTCTCCTGCGTCCAGATTTCGTTAAACATGCTATACACTCGCCGCATTAGTTTCTCTCCACCATCTTTGATCAGCTCATTAAGGATTTCATCCGGACCGGGTGCTTTGTCGTTTTTCAGTGTCTTTATACTTTCCATAAATTCCTCGTAAGTCGGCGTATTTACTTCCTCGTCCCTATTGTTGGTAATTTTTTGCTTCATGTCGCCCGTGCTTCCCTTTAGTTGGTGTAAGTCCTCAAAGTGCTTTCTCCATGCTTCTTTATGTATTTTAGTATGGATTCTTCCTTTCTTGTTCTGTGTTTTGATTAGTTCGTATAGTTTTTTGTTGTTTTTATTATAGTAATATAATCATATTCCCTTATACCATTAAGGTGTCGGGTCTACATTTATTTTTCAAATACAAATTGCTTCCATTTCTTCCTATCTTTTGCTAAGATCGTTGCTTCTTGCCATGTTTTTCCCTAGCTCGTAGTATTCTTCCAATTGCGTCATTCCAGGTCTGCTTCGGTCTTCCTCTTTTTCTTTTGACTTGTATTCTTGCTTCGTACACTTTCTTCACTTGTCTGTTACTGTCCATTCGTTGTATATGTCCCCACCAACTCAGTTGTCTTTCTTCAATAAATTCCAACACTGATTGTATCCCTAATTCTGCCCGTATTTGTATGTTTCTAATTCTATCTTTCCGGGTTACGCCTACCACTCGTCTCAAATATTTCCTTTCGGCAGCTTGTATTTTACATTTTTGTTTGTTTGTAAGGGTCCAAGACTCACATCCATAAGTTAGAACTGGCCGATATATTGTGTTAAAAATCTTTATTTTTGTTTGCCAAGAAATTTCTTTTTTATTAATAAATTTTTGGTTCATTGCGTAGTATAACTTGATTGTTTTGTCAATTCTCTCATGTATTTCTGCTTCTTGTTTTCCTGTTTCTTCCAATGGTACTCCCAGATATTTAAATTCCTTAACTTGCTCTATTTAGTATTATTTATTTCAATTTTAGTTTTAACATTATGGTTTCCGATCACCAATATTTTAGTTTTTTCTGTGTTTATTGTCATGCCCTCCTCTTCCATGTTTTTTTTCCATATATTCAAATTTTCTTGTAGTTGTTTTTCACTATCGGCCATTATTACTACATCGTCTGCAAAGATTCCATTGCTATTTCAATCCTCTGTAAGTTCTTATGCCCCACAACCATTTTATTGACTTTTGTTCGCATGTTTTTATGATGGTATCCATGTGTATATTGAATAACGTTGGACTTAGTCACCTCCTTGTCTTAGTCCATGTCAGTCTTGAACCCTTCTGATTTCATGTTGTTTTTGATCACATGATTTATGTTAGTGTCGTATAAGTTTTTTATAATTCTTATTAGTTTGTTGTGTACCCCCTTTTCTTTTAATCCTGACCATACTTTTGTTCTCGCAACTGTATCAAATGCTTTCTCTAGATCAATGAAAGCTAAGTAGAGGTTTTTGTTTCGTTGATGTTGTTTTTCTATTAGTTGTTTCAATGTGAAAATGTGATCTTGGGTACTCCTTCCCGCTCTAAATCCACTTTGTGCTTCTGATAATTGAGGTTCAGTTATCGGCGTTAGTCTATTATTGATCAGTTGTTCGTATATCTTTACAATTATGTTCACAGTAAAGTTATGCCTCTGTAGTGTTTACAGTTTTTCTTATCTCCTTTTTATATATGGGAGTTATCAGTGCTGCTCCCCATTCCTCTGGTATTTTTTCTTCGCACCACGCTTATTGAGTATTTCCAACAGTGCTGTCATACCTGCTCCTCCTCTTAAGTTCTTATATTCTGCCGTGATTTTGTCATTTCCGGTGCCTTTCCATTTTTCATTCTTTTTATTACGTGCATCAACTCCTCCATGTTTAGTTTTCAATTTTTGGTCTCCCTCTTGATCTTGCTTCTCGGGTACTCCTTTGGTCTCGTTGTCTTCACTAGTTTGTATTTTATGTTCTAATAATTCTTGAAAATATTCTTTCCATCTATGCATAACATCTAATTCGTCTGTTAATATCTCTTGTCTTTTGTTCTTTATATATATCTCTTGTACCGGTCTTTCTCTTCTAAAAGATTTTAAAACTTTATAAAATAGTTTCTGATTTTCTGAACTATTCTTTTCCATTCTTTTCCCGAATTCTGTCCATGACCTTTTTTTCGCTTCTATCACTAAAATTTTAACTTTGTTTCTTTGGTTCTTATATATTTCATGTTGTTCTGGGGTATTGTTTGTGAGATTTTTTTCCATTCTTTTTTCTTCTTTTTGACTTCTTCTTTAATTTCATTGGTCCACCATGCTGTTTGTTTTCTTTGGTTATCTGTTTTATATATTCCACATGTCTCTCTCATGTCTGTATCGATTATTATATTTTTAAAAATTTTCCACCCCTGTTGAGTATCAGCCTGTTTTATATCTTCCAGTTTGTTTTGTATTTTTGTGTTTGTTCTTTGTTGATATTTAGCAGCTACAGAGCTGTTTCTAAGTGCATATACTTTTATTGTATCGTGTCTTTCTTTTCGGGGCTTTGGTCTATTAATAGTTTGTAGGTTACTACTTTTTATTCTGGCCATAAGTAAATAATGATCACTATATATTTCAGCTCCCCTTTTCACTTTTACATCTAATATATTTTTTCTTTCTTCCTTATGCACTAATACATAGTCTATTATTGATTTTTCTGCTCTACTTAGTTGCACTCTAGTGTATTTGTGTATTTGCTTATGCTCGTAGAATGAGTTTGTAATTATCATGTTTTGTAATTGGCAGAATTCCAATAGTCTTAATCCATTGTTATTTCGGAAATCTTCTCCATGATTTCCTATTATTGTTTTATATTCATTGTCTTTTTTCCCCACTCTACCATTAAAATCCCCAATAATGTATAACGTTCCTTTCGCTTCTTCTGTTAATTTTGTTAAATCTTCCCAAAACTTATCTTTTCCCTCTCCCTTTTCATTTTCATCCGGTCCATATACTGATATTATTGTTCTAATATTTCCTATTTTATTTCTTAGTTCTACTGAGAGTATCCTTTCAGAGACAGCCTTCCATGCTGAGATTTGATTTGTCAGTGTTTTATGTATTATGCATCCTACTCCTGCTGCTGCTCTTTGTGTAACTGGGACTCCACTGTATATTAGCTTGTGATCGTTTGTCAAGTACATTTCTCCTTTCCCTTTCTTTTTGTTTCACTTATTGCTAGTATTTCCATATTTGTCTGTTCAAATTCATTTATTAGTTCGATTTCCTTTCCTTGTAAGCTTCTGAATTCCATGCTCCTAGTTTCACGATTTTGCTTCCTTTTTTGATTCTGTTTCTCTTGTAGTTTTTCTTTTTATATTCCATTTATCATTTCCTTATCGATAGCCGTTTCCGTCTTCGTTTTTCTACCCATATGGTTAGCTCTTACTTTTTTGTTTCACATTTTTCAAGTTTTTTTTCCATCCAGTTCCATCGCCTGTCAGATCCATCGATTTTTACTTTTTTATATCCAATTTTTACTTCTTTCCCGTTGGCTCTTTCTTCCTTTGCTATTGCTCGTAGTTGCTTCTGAGTTTCTAACTCTCTTTTGGTTAAATCACCATTATATATATTATCTTGTTTGGTATATTCCTTAACTTTCTTTTGTTCTGCATAAATTTCCTTTTCTCACTTCTATTTTCCATTTCTACCATACATATCTTTGGGCCTATCTTATGAGCATCTTTGATTTTGCATTCTACATCTAGGTATTCTTTAGAGAATGTCTTAATCACTTCCTTTATCTCTAATGGATCATTAGAGTTTATTTCTATGCCTTTAACCACTACATTGTTTTCCTTATCTCTCTTTCTTAAAAATTCCATATCGTTCTTTATCTCTATTAACTCGTCGTTCATTGCTTGGTTTCTTTTTTCTAGTACTTCGACTTTGTTATTCAGTGCACTGTTTTCTTCCTTGTGATCGCTTCAATTCGGTATTATATTCTCTTTGTTCCGCTCTCATTTCTTTAACTTCCGAAATTAAATCATTCATTTTTTCTAATAACTTTTCGATTATTGCTTGATCACCTTGTGCTCCTTTCTGTGGTGTCCTCATTGTTTTTTTACTTTTTGTAAAACCAGCCTCTTCCACGTGATCATCTGTATTTTTTCTTTTTCCACCCTCATCAGTTGTATTACCGTCACTATCTGTTAGATTTTTATTGCGTTTATCCATTTCGTTTAGTACTATACTTTCGGCCACGACTGTATATTACAGGTAGATCTCGTTGTTTATCTGTCGTTCAATGCGTCGAATCTAATCGTTCGGAGTTCGCACTTTGAGTTGCCTATCCGGCTGGCGCCAGAAGACTATTCCCGGTCGACCCGTCGTAGAAAAAGTCTTCTACCAGCTGATTTATGATATCTTTTATTATTATATATACGCTCTAATTATCAAAACAATGTTGCTAATATAATTTTAGCTGTCTCACCTCATTAATGTACAACTTCACTTCACAAGTAACTAATATTTACTGCTCGATATTGACCAATTTTTGGTTTAAATATCGGAGCTCTTAAATACGTGTACACTCGCCAAAAGCTAGGTTATCACATCATCACATTGGGTAAGCCATTGCTCTTTTTTCATTTTACAGCATTTATTTGCTTCTTTTCTTTTTTCTTTGTATTCGCTTTGATTTATTTCTTCTTTGCTCCTCAGCCATCTGTTCCGGGCATTGTTCTTTTCTTCAATCTTGCGCATACATTCGTCATCGAACCATGATTTCTGTTTCTTTATTTGTTTTCTCCCTAGCACATTTTCGGCTGCTTGAATTATACTTTCTTTGATGTTTTTCCATTCATTATGTATGCTGTGGTTTGTGCTCGTCATCAATTTTTGATTTATTGTTTGTACGTATTCTTGCTGTATTTTTGGATTTTTAAGTTTGGTTACGTTCCATTTTCTGGGTCTTTCTCTCGTCTTAATGCCTTTTAATATCTTCATTTTCATTTTAGCTATTACTAAAAAATGGTCCGAATCTATATTTGCACCTCTGTATGTTCTTACATCATTAACTATCTTTTCCCATTTTCTAGAGATTAACATGTGGTCTATCTGGTTTCCATCGTTCTTACCTGGAATTGTCCATGTTATCTTGTGTATTCTTTTGTTTAAATTTTGGACTAATTAGGAAGGTGTTCGTAATTGTTGCCAGGTTGCATAACCTTGTACCATTGTTGTTTGAGTTGTTGTGTATTGTTTCTGTTCCTGCTACTTCCATATTGTATTTTTCTTTTCCAACTTTAGCATTAAAATCACCGATCAGAATTAGTATGTCATTTCTGGCGACGTTTTCGCATACATTTTCTAGTTTTTCATAAAAAGTATTTTTTTCTGAGTCATTAGCTTCCTCCGTTGGTGCGTATACGTTTATAATACTGATGTCTGCCTGTTTATTTTCTATCTTAATATATGACAGTCTGTCATCGATTGCTCTAAATTGTATTACTTTATTTCTCAATTTTCTGCTTACGATAAACGCAGTTCCATTTTTCCCTTGTTTTTCTCCACCGGAATAATATATTGTGTACTGATCTTCATCTATTTTGCCTTCTCCCTTCCTTCTTGTTTCTTGTATTCCTAAAATATCTATGTTGTATCTGTTCATTTCTCTGGCAGCTTCTTCAGCTCTTCCGGCTGTTAACATTGTTCTTACATTCCAAGATCCTAAAGTAAATGTATTTGCTCTCTTTTTTTTTACGTTTCTTCTTCTTGCAGTATATATTACTTCGCTTGCTTGGTCTTTTAGTGTATTTATCTTTTCCATTGATTCACTCATCGTTTCATGTTTAGTGCCATGTTTCTGTTTTTCTTCTACTGAGTTGTCACGTTTACTGGTTTGATAGTTTCCCATTTTCTCGTCTTTTATTGGCTTGTGTTTAGATATCTTTTCCTTTTCCATTGCCTGTCCGTCTTTATTCCTTTATTCCTATCCGATTTTTCTGCTTCTAGTTTTTTGGATCTGGTTTTTCCAATTCTTCCTTGCGTTTATTCCACCTCCATTCTATCCCATTCACCACAATCTTATTGTAGCCGATTTTTACCGTTTTGCCCTTAGCTTTCTCTTCTTTAGCTACTTTTCTCATTTTATATTGTTTTTCCCTTTCCTTTTTTGTTAAATGGTCATTAATAAAGATTCTGTGGGTTTTTACGTCCTTTAGTTTATTTTTGTTCTCCATCGGATCGGAGATATTGCTGGTACTAAATGAATGGGGCATTAGTTCATTTTTCTTATGAAGTAAATTGTATACTGAGTACAATGTTTAATGATAGGTAGATTGAACGCAATGAATCTTGAGCTTAACCACTGATGTTTTCTGATTTAACGCCCTTGGATTTTTATTTATGGGGACAAAAAAAATCGCTGGTGTATTCGGTCAAAGTATACACTAAAGTAGAATTAGAGCGCTGAGTAACTAAAGCATCTGATAGCATAGATAGCGAACAAATAAAACAGGCTACAACAATATGAAATTACATCAGGATTCTAAAGTTTTTGCGAGCGAATGAAGGTCATATACAACACTATAGTAATTTTATTATACCTGCATAATACATACAGCATTTCGTTTTTGATTATCTTATATTCAATGAATTTTATTTTTTCATACTATATTTTGTCTTTTTTATATGCTCTTAAAGCTAAAATCGTTTTTCACCGCCTACTATTAATTAAATACTAATTAAAAACTACATTTTCTGAAAACCGCTTATTCTAAAGGAAGCGAAGAAGAAATAGGTATAAGAACACCTATAGCTTTTCGATAGAGGATTCAATTCTACATCACATGGTGTAAAAATATGCAGAGCGTTCCATTTGAAAAAAAAATACATTTAGTACTAAGACATTACCCCAATTCAACCCTAGATTTTGAAACGCCCTGTATAATGTTGTTTACTTTTTATTCGCTGGTTAAATAGTAGGGCACTTATAGCCTCCGCAGTCAACACAAAAAAATATCTTTTACTGTATAGCCGTTATATGCTTTTACAGCATCATATTTTTTGAGCTTTATTTTCACGAAAACCAAAATAACTCGGAAACGGTAACCGATAAATAAGTAGATGTTTTATAAAATTGGCTTTAAAATGCTTAGTAGAATCCAAAAATCCACTAAAAATATAGGTTGAAATAATTTAATACTAGGTTACAACAGTTGTTGGTTGATAAATGGGTTATTTTTTTCAAGATTTCGACGTATTTTCTGTGGTGACATAACCTGAAAGTTGCAAGAGAAAAAAAGTGTAAAAGACGTGGTATAAATAAGCACTCTAACGTCGTTCTAGAGTCATTCTACACCAATACAGCCCAAAATGACGATCTTCAGAGCACCCGGGCTATTTTTCATATTTTCCAATTAGAACACTTTTTCCTAAAATCAAAAATAGAGCTGTAATCAAAGACCTAGTTTTTGTGAGACACTCTGTACTTATACTATATCAATCTATAAATCCACAAAGTTTCATTAACCAGTGAAACACACTTACCTGTGTTCCCTTGTAAGTATATGAGAAATTGAAGTACAATAATAATAAGGTGAAAAGAAACGACAATAGAATCAGAAGATTGAACTACTGTCTCGGAGATATGGTTAAAATATTATTATTAATTCAAATAATAGGTTAATAAAATTTGCACTTTATTTTTAGAAGAAAAATATCAATATTTCTGTATTAATGCAGAAATTAATGTCGCTCTTAAATTGAAAACTTATATCATTCTCAATAATTTTGGTGCAAAGAATTAAAAGCGCAAGGCGTATTAAGGGATAATGCTGAATAAAATGTTAAGCTCTTGTCCGATATTCGGGATAGATGCTGTAGCTGGTGACCTTTTCTTTTCATATCTTAGTGGTAGGACATCTACAGTAGCCATAACAGCAGATACAAATAATTTAAAACCAACGTTTTACTCCCAAGCCATTGAAGTGAAATTTGGCGTTCCTCAGGGGTCTGTCTTGGGCCCAACACTTTTTTTAAATTTATGTCAACGATTTGCAACAGTGCCTGACATCATGCAGCCTGTCTCAATACGCTGGTGACACTAGTTGCATTGTTTTTGGCGATGGGCAGGACGATCTTCGCGTTGCGGCAACGGTCCTGATGCATCAGATGGCCAATTGGTGTGATGAAAACAATCTTAAATTAAATGCGAATAAAACAAGCATAATCAAGTTCGGTACATCAAATTGTGGTCATGACAATTTTACTATAGATTGTAATGGTTCAGAAATTCCATCATGCTGCAGCATTAAGTTTTTAGGCTTGACCGTAGATCAAAGTTTAAAATTCGGCGAGTACTGTAACATTTTGAGCCATAAATTGGCTACACCTCTATACGGTTTGAGAAATTTACGCAAAAAAGTCATTAGACGCATGATGTGTGTTCCTCCTTCGCTGTCATGTCGACCTCTTTTGGAGAATTGCAGATACTGCCTCTCCCCTGCCTCTACATTTTTGAAATCATATCGTTTTATAAATACAATTGAGCAAAAAACTTTGTCAAAAATAGTGATATTTACAGTGACATGCAGACGCGGCAACGTCATACTTTATCTATACCGACCCACAGAACACAATTATATGAATTGGATCCCAGATATTCGGCTTGAAAACTGCTTTTCTAGTATTAGTGAGTCTCTGTGTAGTTAAGTATTTATGTGCAAATGTGTGGTAATTATACTAATTATTTGTACATATGTATGTTCCTTTACTGTTTTCTGCAACATTATTGTGTCCTTGTTCAGGTTGAACTATGACAATAAATTATTATTATTATTGAAAGCATAATAGCACTTAAACTTAGCTACCTTTTGCCGAATAATTTTAGTTCTACATTCATATCTATTGTTTCGTATATGAAGCAATACGTTTAAGTAATATAGTTAATAATAATAATAATAGTTCACTGAAATTACACAATAAACAGATTTACAAGCCTATAGCAGTAAACCCAAAACTAAAAGCACTTAAAAATGTAGTGGCTAATACATTTAATTAATTGATAGGTATCGGAAATGCCGGGAACAGGAAATACTGCTCAAAAGAAGCCAAATCCCACTAAAACCGCAACTTCTGATGCAGGAGCTAAGTTCGAAATCTCGGTCGCTACGTTAGTTGCTGCCATTCTATCAAATAACGACAAAATCGAAAATTATCACGTATTCACTAATTTAAAGGAAGCATATCCATTCGATGATGTTGTGGCCAAGTATTTTCAAGGGAGAAAATACTCCCTACGCATTTGCCATGGCAATTAAAGCACATCGGTAAAGGCGAAACGCTTGATGTGAAAAAGTATCTGAAGGGTTATAAGGAAATATGCAATGCCGGAGGATTTAAACTATAGGAAACGTTGGTATTGCCAACATCCACTTTTGCTACTTCTGTGTTAATAAAGTGAAAAGGCAGATTCCTACACACTACATCAGCATAATCCCACGGGTAATTCATGGAGATCGGTGCTTCCTTTTTCAAATTGTCATAAGTTGAGCGTTTACCACAGTTATCACGAAAACGAATCAAGATTTCTTGAGCAACTTCCATTTGTACTTATACCAACCCGACAATAGTAAAATCAAAGAAAAATAAAAACCCATTGCAAAATAAAGGACGTAAGCGGTATTTTGGAATTTTATTGATAGATATTTTGAGAAAGA
Source organism: Protaetia brevitarsis (assembly GCA_004143645.1). Taxonomy (NCBI): domain Eukaryota; kingdom Metazoa; phylum Arthropoda; class Insecta; order Coleoptera; family Scarabaeidae; genus Protaetia; species Protaetia brevitarsis. The sequence continues at coordinate 322,605 of RXPK01000270.1, forward strand.
AGTATTATGGAAAAGGGACTGCGTAAAGAGGTGTTTGAAACGGAATTATTGAGAATCCGTCTCTCAGATCACATACTACTGCCTCCGCAGATATTATCCAACTTAACGATCTACAAAGTGCAGTGTGGCATAAAATAACATTGCAACATATGTCACAATCGTCAAAGCTGAAATAAATATTGAAAAGAGTTTATACGGATCTTGCGCACAGCACTGAATCGCCTCTTCAATAATAGCTTTAACTGGGACACTTATAAAACTAATCCTTTAGATTCCAGTATCGAAAATGAGTTCAAAAAGCTTTTTGCACAAGGCAGAGTTGGGCACTGGATCGATCCACCCACAACACTAAAATCTTATTATAGAGTTATGGAAATGTGGTGAGTTAGCACTTGTATTGAGAAGCGATGACAATCTACCTGCGTTGAAAGATTACGCACATCTAAACAAGAGTTATGTTATAGTAACGGAAAATGTAGCCACTAAGCGGAAAGAATGTGACAACTATCAATTGAGGTTTTTATGAAAGTAAGCGATATTAACTGCGAAGAAGTGAGAGTTGAACTTCTAAAGGCATTTTAATCTCACTGCAAGGACGAAAACCTATCACCCTTCACAGTATTATAGGTCATCATAAGGAATTGATTACAGCTTTATCATGTTCCCATATAATACACTTAATGAAATCCAGAACGGCGTATCTGAGTAAGGAGTGCTTAAATGGCGATCACAATTTGTTATTCCTGATTGGAGATCCAAACACCACAGCAGAATATTCTGTAGATAGTAATAATCGGGTAGGAAGAAATATTGTAATACCGTGTCGCCCAGAAGACATAGCCAAATATCGTAAGCAGGTAGAGGGCAATACAAAATTCCAAAATTATGAAATCTATCATTGTGTCACATCATCGAGACATGAAAATTTTAGTTTACTGGAAGGGAACAAATCACTTGTACGAGACTTCTTTGTGGACCAAGATGGAGAAGCTGTCTACGCATTAGGGAATGAACCAGTGCCGATTATTGGATCCACTTTAAAGAATATTCAAACAAGATATATTCCTAGATTATTATGCCATGCTCTTGTATCCGAATCCCTATTTAATTCGAAAACAAAAGGTATTTGTCTTTTCTCCGGAAATTTTAGTTACTTAAAGAAAAATGTTCGACAATATTTGACAAAAATACCTGACAAGATAGAGTCCGACAATAAAAATATCTTCATTAAGGTGAAAGATAAAGATGTACACAAATATTGGCAAAAAGCATCCGATTTAAAGTGTCCATTACTCCATATTCATGTTGATGGCACAAGTATGTACTTACGCAGATGCAAGGATTGGGCAGGTTTAAGCGAGCATATAACATATAATGGGCAGAAAATATCAGAAGAAAATATTCTAAAAGAAGTAACAGACGGAATAACTATTTTAACGGGAGAACCCGGTATAGGCAAGTCGTCTTTACTTCAATCAACGTTCAAAAATCATGCCGTGGAAAAATATATTTTGTTTTACAATTTGGTTGATTACAGTCATGTCTTAGGAAAAGAAAACTGGTTAGATTTCTTGTTGGAGCAATCAGTAAACAAACGATATAAGGAACTTGTCTCCGCTTTATTAAGAAAAAAATATAGAGCACTGATACTCCTAGATTCCTTTGACGAGGTATTGCCTACTTACAAAGAAGATGTTTTACATTTTATACGAAATTTAGCTGCTAGCAATGTACAAATCATTATTGCTTCTAGAACAATAGCAAATTACATCCTTATGGATAATTTTGAAACTAGAATTTTGAAGGTAGACTTCTTGAGAGCGGATGATAGTAGAGAATACGCTAAAAATTTCAGTCTTATGAAAAAATACTAGCGACTATACCAAATGAATTCTTACAAAATCCTTTATACCTAAACCTTTTGAAGACTATTTCTGAAAATAAGGTTAATTTACAGAACTTCAGCAAATTAACTTTATTCCAAAGCGTCATAGAAATAAAGATGGAAGAATATTTCCAAAGGTATTTCTCCATCGAACATATGCCTAACAAAGAACTTATTTAAAGCCCGTTCGAGAACAACATTTCCACTTAGCGCTGGTGAGGATACTTGGTGCGAATACAGTAAAAGAATTGCTTCAAATGGAAATCAAAAATGAGCTGATCCAAGAGTTCAAATTAGGCGTCGTGCTATTCATTAACGAAAAAGGGTATCCTACATTCGTCCATGAGACATTCGCAGAGTATTTGACGGCTGACTGGATAATCAGAAATAAGACGAAAGAAACTGCCAAGAAAATTTACCAAGAACTAAGAAAACAGAAAAAGTTGTATATCTTAGATATCCTTTGCGAACATTTAGAATTACATAAAGCTGTCTTGACACAAAATAAACAGCAAATAGAAATGTATGCCGCAGATCGCTCACATTTGGAAAGGCGTGATGCTCTTGGTAGAATGGCCATTCATGTTGCCGCTGCACACCAACCATACCCGCTTTGGTTCGTTCTAGATATTATTATTTGTAATATGGACGATTTTGAAATCGATGTTACTCACTCTGATTTTCTCATGCAGTGGGATTGGGTACAGCACTCGTTTCAAGAAGATATTATAGAGTCTATGCTACGTGCACGAATCTCCACTGCAGTATGGGAAGCATATTTAAGTTGCGTATCACAAAAAGCACAAAATGATAGGAACTATATAAATCTCTTTCACGATTATCGAATAATAACGAAAATATATAATATAGCCGTAAGAAGTAATAGCATAGAGATGATGCGTAATTTGCTTTTCATTGAAGACCTCAAATACAATGGCATGTCTAAAGCTTTAGAAGTGGATACTTTGTCATTTAAGAAACTCCAGAAAATTTACTGCATTACACGTCGCCTGTATATACGGCAATGTGGAAGCAGTAAGAAAATTAATAAAACGCAAGATATAAACGCTATTGACAAGTTTGGTTGCCCACCGTTATTTTATAGTGTTATGAATCCACCAGAAGTGAATTCAGATATGACGAAAATATTGTTAAGAAACGGTGCAATGGTAGATATCAAAAATCATTACCATCTGAACGCTCTTGATATTGCCTTTGTTTCCGGAAATGTACATATTATGGAACTATTGTTACAAAATATGTTCACGCCGAAAGTTCAAGAAAACGTGTGCTGCAACTTGTATTCTCTGCAATTGAAAAAGCTGGTAATGAGAGTGCATCTAGGGGACCTGAAGATGCTTTCAGTAAAGGACGTTTGAAAATCATAGAATTACTTTTAGAAAAAGGCGCTGATGTCAATGGTAGAGATTCATGGGGTAAAACACCGCTTACGATCGCTTCTGAACATGGTAAATTAGATATCGTAAAATATTATTGAAAAAAGGTGCCACATCAATAAGCCATCACTATATGGTAAACAGCGCTTATGTTGGCTTCTCAATATGGTAAATTAGATATCGTAAAAATATTATTGGAAAATGGTGCCAACATAAACGGTGTAACAACCAATGACAAAACACCACTTATGTTGGCTTCTCAATATGGCAAATTAGATATCGTAAAAATATTATTGGAAAAGGTGCCGACACAATAACGCGAACAACAATGACAAAACACCACTTATGTTGGCTTCTGAATATGGCAAATTAGATATCGTAAAAATGTTATTGGAAAAAGGTGCCGACGTCAATAGTGTAGGAAGAGATGGTAGAACACTGCTTATGTTCGCTTGTGAATATAGTAAATTAGATATCGTAAAAATATTGTTGGAGAACGGTGCCAACGTTAACTACGTAACAACATATGGTAAAACACCGCTTATGTTCGCTTCTGAATATAGTAAATTAGATATCGTAAAAATATTATTGGAAAAAGGCGCCGACGTCAATGTCGCAACAAGAGATGGTATAACACCGCTTATGTTGGCTTCTGAATATGGTAAATTAGATATCGTAAAAATATTATTGGAAAAAGGTGCCGACGTCAATAGTGCACAACAGATGGTAAACACGCTTAGTTCGCTTTCAATATAGTAAATTAGATATCGTAAAAATATTGTTGGAAAACGGTGCCAACGTTAACTACGCAACAACATATGGTAAAACACCGCTTATGTTCGCTTTTGAATATAGTAAATTAGATATCGTAAAAATATTATTGGAAAACGGTGCCAACGTTAACTACGCAACAACATATGGTAAAACACCGCTTATGTTCGCTTTTGAATATAGCAAATTAGATATCGTAAAAATATTATTGGAAAATGGCGCCGAAGTCAATATCGCAACAAGAGATGGTAAAACACCGCTTATGTTCGCTTCTCAATATGGTAAATTAGATATCGTGAAAATATTATTGGAAAATGGTGCCGACGTCAATGTTGTAACAAGAGATGGTATAACACCGCTTATGTTCGCTTCTCAATATGGTAAATTAGATATCGTGAAAATATTATTGGAAAATGGTGCCACATCATAAGGTGAACAACGAATGGTGAAAACACCGCTTATGTTGGCTTCTGAATATGGCAAATTAGATATCGTAAAAATATTATTGGAAGCAGGTGCCGACGTCGATGACGAACGAGGAGATGGAAGAACACCGCTTATGTTGGCTTTTGAATATGGTAATTTAGATATCGTAAAAATATTATTGGAACATGGTGCCGACGTCAATGTTGCAACAAGAGATGGTATAACACCACTTATGTTGGCTTCTGAATATGCTAAATTAGATATCGTGAAAATATTATTAGAACATGATGCCGACGTCAATGTTGCAACAAGAGATGGTATAACACCACTTATGTTGGCTTCTGAATATGCTAAATTAGATATCGTAAAAATATTATTGGAAAACGGTGCGGACGTCAATGGCGCAACACAATATGGTAAAACACCACTTATGTTCGCTTCTGAATTTGGTAGATTAGATATCGTAAAAATATTATTGGAAAAAGGTGCCAATATCAACAGCGTAACAAGAGATGGTAAAACTGCTCTTATGTTCTCATATGAAGGAGGTTCAATGGAAGTTGAGTATGTGCTATTAAGTTTTGGTGCTAGCACAGACATCATTTAAGTCGTTAGCTTTAGTGGATTAAAGCAACGTCTCCGCGTGGCTACGACGACTACTTGGAATTAAAAATAAGTGAGACGTGATTGCACACAGACTCGCAAAGTATCTAAACTTTGCAAAGTTTTAGGTTTCGAAAAGCATGCTATTCGTTTATAGACTCACATGACGAGTATTACTCATGAATGGAAGAGGGAGACAATGTGGAAGTTATACCATTTCACAAAAAATATTGATATGATAATTAATAAACCGCCATGCTCTAAAGCAATAAAGTCTTCTATCAACGTATATTAAGGAAGCTGTTTAGGCAAGGATAATCGACTGTCTTAAATCATGTGTGACAGTTTGTCCTTCTATGGCAACACCCTTTTAATTTAAAAAGAATATATTTTTTTGTGTAGGTCTGTAAATATCAATGAAATGAATTGTAACAGCTAGTGCTGGCAAACATATTGACTTAACAATAAAGCAGAATAGATAGTTTAGGTGATATTTCTAATTTCTATTACATTGTTTATATAAAAAAAATATGGTTCTCGCTGTCAATTTGTAGTAATCATATTTTCCAAAAACAAAGCTTCACTAAAATGCGAGACCATTTGATCATTAAAATTTTAAATATCGCCTATTAAATCAATATGAATCGTTGGTCTTAAAAATTATGGATCTTAATGAAGATTTGAAGGAGAAAAACATTCGCTCTTGAATCGGATACAGCTTTAAGTCAACACATTCAAGAATGGAAATCCAAATGGAACATTATTTGGAATTGTTACATAAGTCATTATTTGGCTCAATAATTTTGGAAATTCAGAAACTAAGAAAAATCCAGTAAATGTTTTAGTAAATAACTTGAAAAAGTCGTCGAAAAAGAATATATTTTTACACTAAAAGAAATTAAAATGTTATCCCTGGTAGGTTAGTCTCATTATGTGATTTGCCATATGTACCCTACAAATGATCCTCTTATGATTTTGTATGATGTGAACAGACAAATATTTATTACACATTAATTGCAGTTGAATTGTGTTTATAATTGTTTACTACTAATTATATGTATTTATATTGTTTTCTCACTTGATTTCCTATGACGGAAAGTTTTTCAAAATTTTCTTAGACGTAAAACACAAAGACTATAGCCGGATAAGCCAGTAAAATCGGCCTTTAAATAATATATAATAATTAAATTAATGAAGGAGAATTGCTGCAAAATGTCCAAAGGCGGACATTTGGGTGACATAATTTTCCATAATTAATGAATAATACCAATATACGACTGATAATAAAATAAAAGTTCGAAAATTGGAATTAGATCACTCTTTATAAAATTCAAATCATTAACACTTTCTATAATCATTAAACTTCTCATTATAAAAATACGATATTGTCGTAATCATATTGGACTTTTTATAGTAATGTGCTTTTAGACTTGATCTAAGTAAGGCAAAAGTATTAAAAAATGTTTTAATATATTTTTTTATATGTTGCTCTGGTGGAGCACGTGGTACTCTTGTAACATATTTATAGCTGTGTCCTATTTAATTATTTTTTATAATAACAATAATCATAAATAGTAAAGATATTTTTTTTTTGTTTTGAATGTTACTAGCCGTTTTATTTGTGTTTGGGGTTTGGATTATTTGAATAGTTTTGAATTATGTGAACAAATTATACAACATGATAGAAGTCATTCGATAAGAATGTCAAATTGACGAATTTCGGCAGTATAAAACAATTGTTAATCGAAATGACTTATACTTTTAATTAATAATTCCTTTTAGCTTTCTCCTTTCGAAAAAATAGACAACATCCGCGGTATAAACGTTAATTTGAAGACAATTTTAATTTCATTTTCCTTGCCGTGGTTCTGGCAGTAACAGATGCGATTTTTTTACGTCATTCATGTTCAAATATTAAATTCATTCATTTAGTTTACGCGCCAAAATCCCAAGACGCTCCGTACCGCAGTTTTACGACCCTTTATGCACTTTCCAACGTCGCTATTCGTTCGTCCCTTTGTTACCTACCTAACGAGGCCTTATAAGCGCTTCACGCACTACGCTCACTCTCTGTTACTCTTCCGCTTCATCGGACATTCAGTCACTACGACCCGTTGTGATTCGAAAAACACAAAGACCTGGTACTGCCCATTCACCACATACACACTAGCTTCGAAGCCCTTTGCCTTCAAGCTACTGCTAAGTATTTTTTTACTTACCTTATTTATAATTTACCCGTTTCTTTATTCATAGTTTTGTTTCTTTTTCTATTTTTCTTTACTAATCCTCACCTCGTGCTTTGTATACAACACAGAACTCGTAATTGCCAGAAACCCTTTGTTCTACTTTAATCACCACTGTATACCGTTTACTTCTGTAATTTTAAATATATAATTGCGATCTGGTTTTTCAAACCACGTGTCATTGTCAACGTTAAAGTTTTTTTTCTTCTTTTTTTGCTGCCTAATTTTATTTTATTTGTTAATAATAAAGCGTTACTGTTATAATTTTTCGAACCTTTTATTCTCAAGATTACTATCGCATCACTCCATCAGAACATCCTTCATGTGTTTACCGTTATTTTACCAGATTACCGCAGGTGAAACAGCACTAACACAATGTTAGTGAGGCTATGTTGAAAATGATGGGTTGTGGGGAAAAGTTTCTTTATAAAGAAGGAGAGAATAAGAATCTTTTGTGTATGTCAAGTTTTTAAAAATATTAAAAATATTTACAAAAAAAAAGGAAAGAATTAATAAAAAAAAAGATTAATCCTAAAGCAAATCATACAATTGGAAAATTTCGGGAAGTTTTATAATTAGAACTAGGGAAGTGGAGTATTGGAAGAAAGGAGGAATCAAAAATCAAGCATTACTTTTACAAATTCTGGAAACGAATCATTATATTATCATAAAGGAGGATTCGAAGGTTGGTCATTGTATTAATGTTTGATAATATTAATACATGTTTGAACGAAAGAACGAGTTTTTTTACTCTTTTTACCCTTTCAATTTTAATGTAATTTGAAAGTTTATTAGTTCTCACATTTGTATCAAGTGACAACACTAAATCAAATTTAGACATAGTATAAAATGGCGTCCAAAGTGTCAGAATATTGTTAAATTGTAAAATTTTAATGTTTATTAACATTTAAATTAAAAGATGCCAAGAACTAGAAGGAATGATAATGGGATTTTGAAACTAACAGTTTAAAAGACGAATTTCACATGTTTGCACAAAACATGAATGAGAAATCTGAGAAAATGTTTGAACAGATGCGCCTTATGATTGAAACTTTTGTTACTTGAATAAGTAATTTAGAAAACGTTGAAAATAATAATACGAGAGCTGATATTCACAATATTATTCTTGAGAACATAAATAGTCAAATCAATCAGAATATGAGTAAATTTAATTTTAAAATACATGATATTTTACCCGTATTCAGTGGAATCGAGAATCCTATACAGTTTGTGGATTCTTTGTGCAGGATAGTCGGTAATAATAATCGCTTAAATGGTAATTAGAGCTTCTTTAAAAGGTAATGCTTTAGTTTGGTATGATATCGTATAAGATTCGTATACGAATTTGTTTAAAGAATTATTTTTACAGAAATATTGTTGGGAGCAAGCACAATCGAAGGTTAGAGATGAGTTATTGGAAAGGAAATATTATAAAAGAGGGAATTTAACAAGGGAAAAATATATTACTAGAAAATATTCAAAATTCCGAAATTAGAAGAATATGATTTAATAACATATTTATCAAGGCATTTTAATTGTGAAATAGTTAAAGCTACTCTGAATCAAAAAATTAGAACATATCAGGAATTCTACTATTTTGTTAAATCAATATAATGATTTGTACAAATTTGAACAACAGTCAAATAATGTTTTATAAAACTGGACATAATAGAAACTTACAGAATAAACAAAATTATAATGATAATTAATAGCTGTAATGAAAGACAACATTATTTATAAAATCAAAAATCAAGGTATTCAGCCAATTTCTTAGTCAGATTTCATGTAGTAATCATTATCAGAATAATAGAAATTCACATTTTAGGAATCATCAAAATAGAAAAAATCTAATAATTCAGCAGTATAAATCAAACCGACAAATACAAATTTCAAATAAATGCAATTTATACAAATACAGTTTATTTAATTAGTATTCTTTCATTTTATTAATTTTATACCACTTGTATCGAGTTAAAATTTGTACATGTTGTTTGGGCATGTAGTAAGTATATTTGGTGAAAAAATTGTGAGTGTCTCCTAAGGGCAACATACAAAAAAACACTTTTAAAATATTTACTTATATTTTTACCTTATCTGGAGGACATCTTAGGATTGTTTAAAAAACTACAGATATAATCACTATCGACAATTACTACAACAAATTCGAAAAAAGTACATGAATTATAATCATATACCGAAAACTATAAAATAATCAAAGTTAACTTTTATCAAGTTTAATATTATACATGAAGCTGTTTCAGAGAAAAATATTAGCCGAATCTATGCAAGGACCCAATTTCACTAGCTTATCCGACTATAGCCTTTTTTAAGTGTTCTGCCAAACAGACATACAAGATAATTGATAAAGGAATGCGTTCCTTTCGAAAAATAACAGTATGCCTGCTTTGAAAGAAATCATATCAACTATGTCAATGTTAACTATTTTTCTATTTTAATGAACATTCGAACTAGCTAGATTTAATGAAGTTATTGGAAAGAGTTCAAGTTTGATAGTTTATCTAAGAAAAAATCAGTTCAGTGTCCTCTTAAAGTAGAAATCTTACACTTTACATTGCCATTTCCAAATGTAAATTAAAAAACCTCCAACTTGCTCACCTTCTATGAATCTTGAAAATTTTATTGTACATGAAACGTATACATCTTCTTAAAAGCGTCTCTATTTTGTTGGCTTTCACAAGGCATAATGTTTAAACCATTGTTTTTCGAACAAGGTATAAGTCGTTAATAGCGCTCTAATAGAACTTCATGTGACAAGAAGAGTATACGAATCGTTAAAGACCTGCACCGCATGACAGAAGCGGGTCTAATCTGTAGAAGAGCTACACGAACTAGCACAACAGAACAAGAACGATAAAATACCTGCGTGGAAAAGATGATAAGTATCAAAACTGAAGAGATGAGACGGAACATAGGAATTTTAACGATTAATATTATCTAAGATCACAGAAAAAACAAACGATTGCCACGCGAAAAATGATCATTGCAGATAGTGTCATAATAAATAAAGTCAAGACAAAGAGAAAACAATTTTAATATCCGAAGAAGCAAGTTTCAGTGGGATGTACGTAATGCCGTTTAGTTTTGTATGGCCCTGTAACTACTCATTTTTTTTACTAAAGAAACAATGCAAAGGACATAAGATAGAAAGTCTATATACTAAAACCAATCATCTATGGCACATTGACGGTTGAAAGCCTATGCCTCAACTAAAGGTGGTCGTCATGAATCTGCTGCCAGGTTGGTAGCAGTTAGGCTAGACAAATGTAAAATGCCAAAGCTGCATGAGGAGCAGTTTCTAGAATGGAACATATTGGATATGAGCCAGCAGCAGATTAAATATCCATTAGTGGATAGGCAGGAGGAACTACGCAGATACTTGGTCTATCTAACAAGCCTGAAGAATTAATAATAAAACTGCCAAGGAAACAGTAACTGATAAATATTTCCAAAGCCTAAGATGCCCTGACGCACCAATCAATCAATAAGAAATACTATCAAGGCATTAGTGCGTTTACAACCTCGATATTAGCGTCATACTTGGGTTTTGAATTGGACAGAAACAAATCTTAATAGCACAGACACAAAACCACAGTAAATGCAAGTCGCAACAGCACCCTCACAGCGCTACTGAAAGAGCGTGAAAGAGTGTTGAAAGAGTTGCCAAGGTGAAAGAGATATTTCTAGTGCCCATTCTAGATATTTAGCACAAGTAAGAAGATTAAGAGATTATTTTGGGAAAACAAACACCAAGCTAGTACACAAAAATTAAAGAAATTACACCGTTGCATTAGCAGATCTATACGACTCTCTACAGGGATTCACAAGCCGGGAAAAATTAAGAGAAAAATGGAGAAATAAATCATTACATGGTAATATTTACCGCTCATTGAGAGGCTAAACTGCTGACGCACTGTCTATCATAAGCATGGCTACAGACGAAGCAACTGAAGAACATATAGCTACTAGTCAAAATCACATAATAGCGACGAAGGTCAACAAAGAAGGAATCCTCGCGTTTAACACAGAAGACACCAAATGCTGTGCGTGGGTGTGTGTGACAACAAAGAAGAAACGTTGGATCACCTTATGGCGGGATGCTTTGTATAGCTTCCACACAATACCTCAACATGCCATAACAGAGATGTGGCAGCATCACCAAAGATTGAAGACCAAAATATCTTGGCCAGCAAGATGCTCCATCACCCCTCTTCCAACCCCCTCAAGCATGAGGATACCTCAAGTGTCTGACTGTTTGGAAAACAATTCTTCACATCCAAAAAATTCCCAAAACTTGGGTGACAATTTCCAATTGTTTGTTGCTCTGTGCCCATTATAAGTAGTTCTTGTACGAAGTTGATATTAAATTTGTTGTTTAATTAAAGATAGTGGTCTTTGAAATTCATAAAGGTAATACTTATTTTTTGTATGAAGTTATTCCTGACGATAGTCGTCTTTTATTTTGATGCTCCATTTTATTTCTGTAGTAAACTAAATAGGAAATTCCTTAGTGTCAATTTGCTTTCTAGAAATATTAGATCAAAATTAAGATTTATTAAGATAGCAATATAAATATTTCACCACTGAGTTTGTATCATCGAAGTTCATCAGAATTGACCAATGAAGCTTAGCAAAAAGAAGAGAACCGTCACCCATCGTCTTGAAATCCGTCGTCCGTCGTAATACTTCCTTTTTTAGTTTCCTTTTTTTTTGGTTTAGTAAACAATAACCCTACTATCTCAACGAAGGATTTCCAAACTAAAAAGCAACTAGTTGTCAAAACTACATTTTAACATTCTGTCATGATGGTCAGGTATTAATCAATTCTATTATCGTACCTAATCGTTACCTATCGTATGGACTAAGCTTACATATTACTAAGATGACGATTAATATTTTCCCCCTCCTTCGGAAAACAATGGTTTAAACTTAATTCCTGCCTTGTAAAGTAACAGAATAAAGTAGTTTGTCTCGAAAGTACAGGATTCTTTATTGTTTTTTTAAATGTATGTTTGGAGTGTAAAATTCTTGTTACAGAAAAATATTGAATCGTAGGTGGTGTAGTGTATATACTAACTTGGAAACATTCTATTTTTTCTTAATTTATAATTACCAGTGAAAGGGAATTTTCTTTTTAAAAACATACTATATAGAAAGGAATTGGGTTTGACATAATAGATATGATGACTATGGTTTCTTCCAAGAAATGTGTCTGCCTGGCAATCACTCTCTGAGTGTTAGAGACTGATTGAACAATATGTAAGAATAAGTAATCACAAATAAAAGCTTGCACTGATTAAAAGCAAGATCTCTGAGGAGTTGATCCGGAAATTGCTTTTGCGCGGTGCCATAAAATAACAAAAGAAAATAACATGAAAAAGACAGCTATAATAATGACGCTATAATAGAAGATAGCACGATTAGTATTTTGTTTTGACGTCTCGAGTAGGCACATTCGAAGAAGTTATGAAGTAATCAAATAAATGTTGTAATCAATTTAATTTATTGTAAGTTTTGGAAGGAATTAGTGTAGTATTATTTATTCACTTAGTTTAATCTGTATTTCGCTGTGTAATTAAATAGTTATGAAGGCTAGTAATTGTAAGTTACTTAATCTGTTTAGAAATATCTCCCTTATTATTTAATATTATTTCTTTCCATTTAACCTTTATTTATTGTACTTTTAAGGATAAATATTGATTTGTAATTTAATGTTGTAACCACTTATTGATATCATGTTTGTATATATATACTGTTTAATAAATTATCTATGTATTATATTCTTGCGTTCTTTTTTATCTGAATCTTCATAAGCAAAGGTGTTCGAGAAACACCAAAAACACTTACTCCCTGCCGTAAATACATGATAAATGTATGTAGCTACTTAAAAACCAGTTTTGTAGAACGAATATAAATTGCAAAATTACGATTGATAGTATGATTGTGAGTATAGATTCTCAAATTCTGATTTATCACATGCTTATAAGATCTAAATTAAGACATACCCAAATATTTATGTGTTTTTAAAAAGCAGCTATCTTTTTGCAAAGAAAAAATAACCTAGAACTTATTATTTCGAAAATTAGTAAGCTAGTATGAGTTTAAATACAAGAATGTAGAATATATATTCCAGTACACTCTGGTACCTTTTCTTACGTTTTTAAGAGATAAGTAACTTCATTCCTTCCATATATTGTAGAAATCCAGAATTTACCCACGCCATATGTTGAAGAAACGCAATTACTTGCATTTATGTAGCTCTTTACTCTCAGAATTTTATAGTCAAGTAAAAAATACTGCTATTCATGCCTATGTAAATATATTTTTTTTACTTGGATTGAAAATTTTCCAATAATCATCAATTTTATAATTTTCAGTACGAACGCCTAATTTCTATACTATATTATGATGGTTCAAGATATCTTTTTATGTTGTATTAACACTTTTACTTTATAAATTTTGCAAACCATATGAGGTAGTTAAATAGATTGTGAATTAAAAAAAAGAAATTTTACTACTAGTTGTAAAGAGCTTGTAAATGAACTTAATGTGTGAAGAACAGACGTAGGTTCGTAGAAACGAGTAAGATAAAGTAAGAGAATTACATATATTGGAAGTCTAAATTTTAGAGCACAGCAAACTTTCGAAGGTAAGTATTGTGAGAGAACTACATTAGGTTATTGAGAATTAGATAAGATATCAATGTTATTAAACAGAGAATTAATTCTCAGTTTATTTTCCATAATATTTATTATTGTGAACTACTGACAAGGTCATAATATTTGAATCAAATATAATTTTTCTCAGCATGGATTTGATTCCCTAAGGCAATGAATTGAACGCCGCGCTGGCCGGCTAAACTGAATGTGAATTTACGCCTGTGTTTACGTATGCCTAGCGCAGCGTTCCCCTCACCTCGCAGTACACCGAATGAGGCTATGTTGAATTGATTTAAATTGAAAAGATCGATGTGGTCATAGCATTTTGTACTAGTTAGACAAAGGTGGAGAATAGCGCCGTGTGTTTGCCGTTAGACAGGGATAGCATACGGATTGGAGATGGTATATCAAAGCGTACAACTACTCAACAGAATAGCACTTATAGAAATCATATTCTTCATCCTTTCTTTACCATATTACGGCAATCGACAGGTCGAAAGTGAGCTCTTCGTATAACCGTTTTATGAGTATCTATCTTATTGCTTAGTATAATATTGTGTTGTTTCTTTTAAGTCTTTTTTGATAATTTCTTTTTAACTATGTATGTCTTATATAAATTATATTATTATTAAAACTTAAAAAAATACGTAATAATACAAGTAGACAGAAAAACTTTTGTTTTTATTTTAGTAGAAGTAGATTATTGAAGCGAATCAAAGGTTTCGTTAATATCACATCTAAATAAATACCTAATGCCAACTAATCTCATACATCAATACGATAAAACGAGCTTTTACTTCAAAAAAAAATATTAAATAAAGAAATTTCTTTTGATTAGATAATGTATTGAAAGATTATTGGAGGATATTTAATCACACCATCCAATGTGACCTCTGATAAGATAGTATACCAGATATTATATATAAGACGGCCGATTTGAAGTCTTATACATTTTGCATGTTAGTTTGGTGAGAGTAGATTTAACCTATTGATCCAAAGAGATTTCAGAATTTCATATAGTACTTGTTGGTAAGTATTTTCCATTTTATTTTTTTTTATTTGCTGACTTATGATGGTTAAAAGTATGAAACTATAGTCGAAAATTTAGCTAATTGTAATGAATTATAAATGGATTTCGTTGCCGTTTTTTTACCAAAACAATATGAGGCCATTACTACAGGTTTTTGAGAAATATTAAAAAATAGAATTAAATTGCGATAAAAATTAGTAATAAATAACCATATCAAAAAAAAATAACAATTTTTTGAAATTGTATGTAGTAAAAAAATTATAACACATATAGTAGCAATAGACAAAAACATATTTTAAATAATTTAAAAACAATATACAAAAATGTTTTCATCTAAAAAAAGTAGCACCAATTGATCTCATGCTTTCGTATCCTCTCTACAAAGTATATTTATCTATTATGTCTCACAGATGACTGGATCTTTGATTACAGATCGAATCCAAGCTAAGTCGCCTCAACCGAAAGCTTATAGCGCAGCCATTTTTTTACAAAATCATAAATAACAAGGTAGTTATTAAAGGTGGACATATAGTAGTTTATTTAAAGTAGTATTCGTTTTCTGCCTAGAATTTAAAAACGGAATAACATGTAGAGTGTTATTTTAAAATAACAGAGTAAATATACGCTTGTGAAGTTCTAGAATACCTTGTATAATAAAAAAAACCTTCTCAGGTTGTGCAACAGTGAACTATATTTCATAAAAAGATTTTTGTAGAAACGATTTTTTTTTTAAAATGGCAAATAGAGTTGTAATCAAAGAACCAGTCTTCGGCGGGGCACATCGAATTTGATCCAGCCTGTGCATACAGCATTTTTAATAAATGTTTCGTTAACTGCTTCTAGATATGACAATCGTATTCATTTAATTAGAAAAATGTTATTACACTAACAAAAAAGATTTCTTTGTCTTTAAAGAATAAATATATTATTCTTTTAAATAGTGGCGAAGAAATATTTATTACAAATTAGTCGCAAAGTAAAATTTAAATCTAACAAGTCATTCTGTCCCCATTTACAGTTAGCACTGAGTATTTCAAGACTTCTTATTCTTCTATACATGATGAAAATGCAATCGAAAAAAAATATTTCAAAACGTCAAAGGCTCTGCTCCGATAAGCCATTGAAAAGTGCCCCTAAAGCTATCGGGCTGAAATTAAAGCCAATGAGTACCCCTGTCACACATACTGTAAATACCAAAAATTAGCTCAATCGATGTCACCCCATTCGAGATATTGGCATAAGGGTGGAAAAATTCAATATTTTTTTTTCTCAGAAATTACTTAAGCTATCACATTAAAAAAAATTATGTAGATAAACACTGATTATGGGCATTCTATAAAAAATCCAGAACTAATTCCCTTCACTCAGTTATCCCTAAAGTTATCCCTATTTTCCCCTTTTTAGGGGTGGTTTTTTTAGTTTGGTTCAAGGTGCCAGCTTGCCTTTTTGCTGTATTAGACCGTATGTACTTAGCTTTATTATATCTTTTTTTCAGTTTTTCCTGTGTGGTAGAACATGTAAATAAAATTTAAAATCTCTTTGAATGATCTTAGTAAGAACAATTTGTTGTTGTTTATTTTAGGGCTAAAACAATTATTCATCCATCAATTTCAGGGATTATCTGTATGTATGTTTCAGCTCTAGTAATTATAAAAGTATCAAAATATAAAAAAGAAAATGATAACAACAAAAGTAATATTTATTTCCGTACACGTAGTTGAAAGTTATTGTTATTTTTCCTTTTTGAAGGGCGGTTTTTTTTTTGAGTAGACTTTAATGTCTCAATCTGATTTTTTGTTATATAGTAATCTATGTATTTGGGTTCATTATATATTTTTTTAAGTTCTTTCTATGTGTAGTAGAACATGCAAATAAAACAGGAAAATCATAGAGCGGTTTCAGGATTATTTATATGTTGTATTTCAGCCCTAGTAGTTATGAAAGCACTGAGCTATAAAAAAAAATTCTGTAAGAATAAATAATAATATAACATATATTATTATATAATATATTATCTGTTGTTACGTTTGTTATTAATATACATGTATTCATAATCAATATAAAATAACATTTAGCTCCGTACACGAAGTTCAAAGTTCATTTTGGGGGTGGTTTTTTGAATTTAAGGTTCCAACTTGACTTTTTGCTGTATCGTAATGCCTGCATTTGGGTTTACTATATACTTTCTTCCTAATAAATTCTTTACAAGTGATGTCATATGAACTGAGAAGTATGCTCTTGATTTGCAACCTTCACTGATTCTTCTGGGGAAGAATGAATAGCTCCAAATAAGTATTTCTATCATCTTCATCGTTTCTTCCAGATATTTTTATTAGTAAACCACCGCGATTAATACACTTGTATGAGAACATATTTTAACTTACTTTCTACAGCACTGCTGTTTATTCTACATAAATAAATTACATTAAACAACAGGCTCCAAACTCTCACAATCAAATAACTGTTATATTAAAACAAATTATGCACGTCTCAGAACATTGATTAAAGAAATACATATAATAAATGTATATACATATCTATTTGGCAGTAAGAACAAAAGTAAAATACGAATAGCGGTTCTGTTCAACATTAAGAAAATCATAACAACTATAAATACATAGCTTGTTGCAATAACAAATGTGGATAGAATTATGTTGTTACTAGAACAATAAATATCTAACAGAGATTTAATTGATTTATGTTAATATGTTATATCATATAAAAGCATATATATTGTACCAAAACGCATAGATTTATAGGTAACAAAAAATCAAGTCAAATTGTTAAATCCAACTTGAAAAAAACATCCCCCAAAAGGAGAAAATAACTTCGAACAGCGTGTGCGGAATTCAATATTATTTTATTATTACAATATTCTTTTTGTATGTCGATGCTTTATAGATACTACAGCTAAAATGTGCATATAAATAATCCTGAATCCGATCGATGAATAATTTGTATTTTATCCTTAAAATAATCAATAACACAATGCTGTTGCTAAGATCAAACAGGTTTTATTTTTTATTTGTAGTGCTCCATTGAAAGAACTTGAGGAAATATATAATAAACCCAAATATAATATTACACACATATAATAAAAAGTCAAATTGGCACCTTAAACCCAACTCAAGAAAATCACCCCTCAAAAAGGGAAAATAATAATAATAACTTTGAACTGCGTGTACGGAATTAAATATTATTTTATTGTTACAATATGCTTTTGTATATTTCGGTGCTTTTATAACTAATAGGGCTGAAATATTTATACAAATAATCCTGAAATTAATCGATGAATAATTAGTTTAACCCTAAAATAACCAATAACAAATTGCTCGTGCTAAAATCATTCAAAGAGATTTTATTTTTTATTTACATGTTCTACCACACAGAAAAAACTGAAAAAAATTATAATAAAACTAAATGCACACGGTCTAATATAACAAAAAGCCAAGTTGGCACCTTGAACCAAATTCAAAAAAAACCACCCCTAAAATGGGGAAAATAATAATAACTTTGAACTGAGTGGAGGGAATTAGTTCTTGATTTTTTATAGAATGTCCATAATCAGTGTTTACTTACATAATTTTTTTAAAAGTGATAGCTTAAGTAATTCCTGAGAAAAAAAATATTGAATTTTTCCACCCTTATGCTAATATCTCGAATGGGGTGGCATCGATTGAGTTAATTTTTTGTATTTACAGTATGTGTGACAGTGGTACTCATTGGCTTTAATTTCAGCCCGATAGCTTTAGGGGCACTTTTTAATGGCTTATCGGAGCAGAGCCTTTGTTTGAACTTTTCTTAGAATGTTATCTTGAAGTATCATAACAAACATTTGCTTTTTCAACTCTAAAATTCAAATAAGAGTATCGCAATTGGCCGTTTTCTGTTTAAAGTAGAGGTTTAAATCCAATGGGTGTGGTTGCGACCTTAGTAAATATTAAAATAATTCTTATCTTCTGACATTATGTCTTATGAACCAAAAATTTTTATTCATTATCATTAAAACTAATAGATTTAAAACAAACTATGTGCAGTTACCAAAAGAGGAAAGAATACAGTAGATTGTCGACATTTCCCTTTCAAATGTATGTTCCCGCATCGTCTAGCACCGTGATAGATAATATATTTGCCGAGGAACTACCTAATATATATTCATGTTCAGTTGGTTCGTTGCACATTTCAATCCATAAATATCAATGTTTGGGAATAAAGTCCTCATTACAGGTAGACACAAATTTTATTATCATCGTAAGTTCTCGGAAGAAAATATCGTACGATTTCAGAGTGCATTAAATTCTGAATGTTGGCACGGCATATATGATGACAGTGACTTTAATACACAATTTCAGAACTTTTATAATATATTCTTGTACCATTTTAATATTTGTTTTTCACTTACAAAACATCTTGTTAAACATAAAAGGTCCAGCGCCATGGTACAACAATAACCTTAAACAGATGGCAACACAACTGCGTGAACTCTCTACTCTGTATGGGCACACTAGTGATTCCAATCTTAAATTTATATAAACTAAAAAAAGATCATTATCAGTTGAAATAGCTAAAAAACAATTCTATGAAAATTTAATTGCAAATTTTAAGAACAAATCAAGAACGTTTTGGTCAGTAATAAGGAACACCACCAAATCTAATAATGAATCTAAACAAATTTCAGTATATGATGATTATGCAGATGATTATGAAGTAATCAACGTTATTAAAGAAATATCCACTAAGAGTTCTGCTGGGATGGATGAAATACCCTGTTTTCTTCTTAAGTTTGTGATATTCGTGATATTTCAAAACCATTAGTGCATTTAATAAATCCGAGTATGGAAAGCGGAACGTTTCCAAACAAGCTGAAAACGTCCAAAGTTATACCCATACATAAAGGAGGTAGTATTAATATACCAGATAATTATCGCTCCGTATTGTTGCCCTTTGCGTTCACAAAAGTTTTTCACAAAATAATTAATAATAAATTAACATCGAATCTCTCACAATACAAGTTGTTAAGTGACAGTCAGTTCGGATTTGTTGCTGGTAAATCAACGTGTAACGCAATTAACAATGCATTAAATGCCATTTACTATGGTTTAGATGGAAGGGAGAATGTAGTGGATTATTCTTTGAGCTGAGCAAGACGTTTGACACTCTGGATCAACATTCTGCTTGAAAAGTTATCAAGGTTGGGTGTACGTGGCATTGCACAGGATCTGTTTAAATTTTTGTCGGACCGAAAGTCGCTGACCGAATGCTGAAATTTGACACATAGCGTGCCACAAGGGTCAATTCTTGGACCAATTTTATTCAATGTGTATGTAAATGATCTCTCTTTGAGCCTTAACAATTGTGTGTTGTCGCAGTATGCTGATGATACCAGCTGCATTATAGTAGGGTCTTTCGAACAAGTCATAAATACAGCTAACAGTACGATCAGGGAAATGATAGCGTGCTCTGGGAGCCGGGGGCTCACCTCGAATACGAAAAAAACTGAAGTACTATATTTTAAAGCCGGGCATTCTCGTAATCCTCTTAGTCTGTATGTTAAATGCAACGGTAAGTCAATACCTCAACATTCTTGTTGTAAGTTTTTGGGAGTTCTTGTCGACTGTGATTTGAGGTGGGAACAAAAATAATGCCTCTTATTATAAAGCTGTCGTATGTTTTAACAAAGTACCGAAGCAAATAAAAGACATATCTTCACTTAAGCTGTTTACAAGGGCGGTAGTTAATTATTTGCTGGACAACCAGTTTTATAGTATATACGAATATTTAAGAGTATAGTTTTTAATTTTCTGTTTGTTCCTCATATTGTGTGTCTGTTTTATTATCTGTGTGTGATAATGTCGATGTTGTTATATGAACGAATGACAATAAACATTATTATTATTATTAAATATCTATCTTTTGTGTTTCAAGCTTTCTTTGTTGAACTTAAAAATAGTTTCGTCATTGAAAAATTCGCCGATTCTTTTTAATTAAGAAAAAAAATATATAATATTTAGGAATTTTAGGGAATGAGATACAAAAAAAAAGAAAAACAGTAATACGTTATATTTTATTAAAAATATATAGTAAACTCAAAACAGACATCAAAATTTAAGAGTAATAAACCTTTTTAAAACTAATGCTACGTAAAATGCAACAACTATATAACAAACTGTATCTGAAAAATTAAAATACTAATACTACTCATTAAACTTACGACAATAGAAAGTTTAAGCATACCATGTAGTAAAATAAACTTGAAATTTAATATACGAAATCGAATACTCGAATTCGATTGAGAAAATTTCATTCTAGTTAATATTTAACGTATATAAGTGTTTTTTAAAATACCTAAAATTCTTATCTTTTAGTCCAACGTTTTCTGATATGGTATCATACAAGATGGTCCATATAGAGATGATGAGGCAATTGTTTCTATTTTAAGTGATGACTTATACATTTCATTGAATATTTTGATTCCTTATCTAGTTGTTGAAGTTGCAATGTTGTTTGCGTCAATTTTCTCTGCCAGTTCTATTTTATCGATGTTACTATGGAAAAAGAATGTACTGCTGTGTACTGAAGGTACCAACAAAAATGCAAAGTGAAATCAAAAATGAAAAAAACAATCAACTAGCTCAGCGGATAAAAATATTAAAGGGCGCAAAAGAAAATTTAATCTCAGGGTTATTTTCGCAATTAAACTAATCTTGAAAAGTAAAATGTGGGCGAAAGAAATTTGACTATCCTTAATTACAAAAAAAATCGAAAAGGTTGAATCAAAAATAAAAGAACAGAAATTTTGAATGACGTTAATAACAATTATTTTTATTATAATAAAAAAAAAAAAAACATTTACTATAAATAGGAAAAATCAAACCTTGGACTGAGAGTCCTGGCCAAATCAAAACCTGCTTGAATCTAATTTACAAAAGGACGATGTAAATCGTTTAAACAAACAAAGAGGTAGATTTGTTCTAGAAGAAAATCCTAATTCACAAAAAATCCACGTGGCTTCAAAATTTAAACCAAACAAAATTAATTTAAACGTGGACAAACAAATATATTTATAAAATTGAAATTTAATCACAAGCACAATGCTTCTTTTCATCTAAACCGAGGTGATTAAATACTCAAAACTAATTTGAAAATTAGAAAAACGGAAAAAAAAAAAATTAACTCTTTAAACTTAAAATTCCTTCTAAAACAAATTATAATAACAGATCTTATACCAAAATTGTGTACACAAAAATATAGTAACGATTATTAATTAATGAGTTCCTAGATGGACGATAAAAATATCAAAATTTTACGAACAAATCTTTACATAAGGATTATTGCAAAAAGGGAGCAAAGAAAATAAAATAACAATCTACTTACACGCTATCGTTCAAGTAACTGCCCTTCAGGGGCCCAAACATCGCATATATATAAAATTACAACTGCGTGCCAAAGCAGCGCATAAATTCAAAGATCATAGAAAACAACTACATTTAAGAAGGACATGAGCTAACATGAGTAAACACTATCAATTTAAAAAAAATGAAAACAAATTAAATAACTGAACATTTAAATTAACAAATTAAACAATCAAATCAATTCAATTAGCAAAATCTTACTTAAAAATAAAACATTAACTTCTGAGAGAATTTGCCCGACACATTGACAAAGATTAATCTCAAAAAAATTAAAATATCACTGACTTTAAGAAAACCGGGGTGCCAAACCACAGCAGTACGTATGATTATTTTTGTTAATGATAACTCATGTATTTGACAGAAACTAAATGAATAATGATGATTCAAGTCTTCTATGGCGATAATTTGCTATGTATTCCTTCATCCTAGATACGATAGCATCATTTTTTACTTGTCCAGCTACTACACCCGATTTTGTAAATGCCCGATCTTTCATTGAGATAAGGTTTAATTTTCGCGTTTCCTAAAAGTTTTCTCATACTCATTTCAGATAAGAAAGTATTCGAAATGATCACAATTCGCTTTTTGACAAAATGCAAGTCTATGAACAAATTCTTGAATAACATTTGCCAAAGTCCCCTCACGAAATAATGACACTTCCTCAATTATTTTTTGCTGTAAATAGTTCAGGTTATGCGGTCTTCTAGTATAAACCACAGATTTTAAATGACGCCACAGACGCTATATGAAAAAAAAAAACATTCAAATAACTTATTGAATCGGAAAGTTGCATTCGTCAACCACCCATAGATTTATGGGGATAGAAGGATAGAAAGAAGCACTCCTAAATATGTTTGCTTTTTAGAGGCAGATAGCGGTGCATGTTTAAGTAGCAGGCATCTTCTTATTTGTACTTAATTCAGTCGGTCTTCGGTTGATAATGGGAACCCACATGTTCCCGAAACAATTTTCCGGAATTAATGAAATCTCATCTTGCGTGAAGTGATCGAAAACCCTGTACTTTGAAGGTGCAATTGTATTTATATAAGACAAAAGTTAACATTATTGTAAAATGTACTATTTCATTACATAAAGGGCAAATGTAGAAATAATGAGATATGTCAAAGCTATGCAAGTTTCCACTATAGTTCGTAGTATTCAAACTTTTTAAATAAATTTCGGAAGAAATACACTTTTAGATGCGTAAATATGGCATCTTGCAAAACTGATTTTTAAATTCTGATGATAAAGAATTATATGGTGATATATTTTTACACAATATCTCGGGAAAAAGTTGAACAAAGGACAGCTAGTGTTGTTTCCAAACAAATTGGCAACATGAAATGTTTTCCTTAGAAAAGTTCACTTTAGAAGAAATATATATCAATCATTGCTAATTGCATTGTGGATCTATTGCAGAAGGGTAGTATTCGTTATAACTCTCGAACCAATCCACTACTTGACCCAGAAACCCAGCTTCGAGACCATCCGGAGAGTATCGCTGGATTTCCAGTTTTGAAACACAAGATGTTGCCCCGATCCCGAACTAATATTAGCAATCCTTAAAGGAACTCCAGTATTCAAAAGTCTTCCCGGATTTACAATTCCGATTTGAAATATTCTGAAAGAGATCCTAGAATATAAGGTAAGTCCTGTAAATTAGTTTTATAAATATTAACATGACATCGGAATTCATTCTATATTCTGAAAAAAATATCACGAAAAATGATTGCAGATAAAATATTCTCAATTATTACTTACAATTAGTTCAGTATGTTTACATTAACCGATTAACTTATTATAGCTCTTGCGTTCTAAATGATACATAGTCTAACTTATTTTCCTGGTAATAATCGCTCTATAATTGATAAATTTATGGAAAATTCCAGAAAGATTATACATTTTAGCTAATCCAAGTACATGATCGAAGCTCTGGCAAAACAAATGAGTTTAAAGAAGATAATGTTTAAACAACCAATTCAAATTAATTAGAAAAAATCTTAATTGTTATTTCCATTTTATTATTAAAAAGAAAAACACAACTATCAAGTCTAAGTATTTCCATAGTTATTCTAGTTATTGTTAAAGTTATTTCATTTGTAAACTTATTATGCCGAGTACTCTCAAACGTTTTTAAGTGTTACTTTTATGGGTTACTATTTTCTCCTAAAATATATTATTATTTATGTCATACCACAAATATTATTCTGCTCAAGTAGAATTTGAATATATAGTGCACCCAAGTGAAGCAATTTTATACATCTAAATTTAACTTGCGCTAAAACTGACAAAAAATGGGTCGCCATGGTAGTTGCCGCTTTGATTTCTTCAGGTCCTTAGCAATTACAAAATCTCATTTTATAAAGCTATCAATTGTTGTAATATAGTGTGCAAAATTCTAAGTTCCGGAAGTGGTACAGATGAAACAGTTGTATAAGATTACAAAAGGTCGCATGCAGAAACCGGGAACATTTAATTTCAAATTAAATCTGTGGATATATGATACATTATGTCATCGGATTGACTTTACAAGAGAAAAAAACTGTATTTTTAATGTTAGAACGAATACATTTATAAAAATTTAAATCGTTCCTTTGGACTTTCATCATACACAGTCCTTTATATCTAATAATCTGCCATATCGGTTGCCCTTTCTAAAGTTAGGTTCGATATTGCCATTAATCGCTTATTTAGTTCTTTGTTGTTTGTTCCTAACACAATTCTATCTCTTAATGGATCTGTTTCAAAACCTCTAAATTCACATTTCAATATTAATTTATGCAATCTTAATAAATATTTATCAAAACTGCCATTTTCTTGGTTAAAGCTGTTGAACACTGCCCTATCGTATATAAATAACATTTTTTCTGGTTACTCAGTTTCTTCCGAATGGTTTCAATGACTGTGCCTATACTTTGTTGTTCTTCTGTTGTTAACTAGAAACGATGAATATAAGATCGATTATACCCAAATTAAACGAACTTCGTAATTTAATTTTCGACAACAACTTTGATATTTTCGCGGCCAGAGAAACCTGGCTAAGCCCTCATATTCCCACAAAGTCGGTAAATATATATGAGTTTTCTTTTGTCAGGAGGGACAGAGATGGGAGGAGTGGTGGGGTGGGCTATTTTCTTTACAAAATTATCAAATACACTGTTTCGGATGTAAGTCCTAATATTTAACAACTTTGGCTTTGGGGTTGCCTACACACAGAAAAACGATTATTTGATGCAAGTGATTCTCACTTCAGTCAAGTAAACGGCACGTTTATATATACGCAAAGAAGTATTTATTTCGACGAAGAATAGTAAATTCTTGAATATTTAAATAAACATGTAATTGATTTAAACGCTTACATACTCATGTGTCGCGTACACGTTTGCTAGCATCCCCACTGTTAGATCAGATGGTCTAAAATCACCAATAAGAAGCAGTTAACGTATGCGTTTGCACATGTGCAATTCCTACCATTACCGACTAACTAAATTTAAGTATTTAAAATACTTCGACGAAGAAAATTACTATTCGGTTTCAGTACTATTCCAAGAAAATAAAATATTTTACACGAAAAGGGGTAATTACTTAAACCTATAATGTTTTCTTGAATGAAGTAAATATTTACTTGTGTTAAGTGAATACAGTCAAGAAAATATTTTTATTTCAATTAAAAAATCGTTTTTCTATGTGTACAGGCCACCGATATTAGATTATAAAACATTTTGTAGCGAGATTGATTTATTTATACTCGCGTTACATTTCTCCGATGTAATAATCTTCTGTGGGGATTTTAATGTAGACTTTCTTAGAATGGATCGTCCCATCGCTGAATTCGTTTGCGATTTTTTTAAAACGCTGGACGTCACCACTTAATTGACCAACCAACTTGTGCTATACTCGGCACTGCAACTCTGATTGATCAATATTTCACGAATAATACGCAACTAGTATGCCGTTCTGCTGTAATTACATGTAACCTATCGGATCATGATATAATTTTTTCAGAGTTAAACATAACCACAGCAGCTCCGCAACCTAAATTAATATTATACCGAAACTTCTCGGACATTGATGTTGATCAATTCAATAGGGACTTTAATTCTCTTTCTCTGCAATTAATATATAGATTAATGAACGTCAATGATAAGGTTAATTTTTTGGAAAGCTCATTGAGATCTTTGTTTGATGCACACGCACCTCGTTTACTAAACCTCGGATGCCGTGGTTTACGGATAATCTTAGATTACTAATGCGGCTGAGAGATAGGGCAAAGGCGAAGTACCGTAGAACAGGCTCACGCGAACACTGGGACTATTATAAACAATTAAGGAATCTAACTACATCCGCCTTTACAACAGAGAAGAAAGCTTATTATGAATTCATTGCTAGAACTAAATCAAAACAGGCTCGTTTTAAACAACTAAATCATTTAAATATGAGTAATAAACGATCATCTAGAGATATTCCTGATCACTAGGGACCGGATTATATGCAAAGAAAATCTGGAATATATGCGCATATATATGCATCGATTTTTGAGAAAATATGCATAAACCTGGGGCATATATGCAACAAAAATTGCGACAATATGCAAAATTTTTACATAAAATAAATAATAGCAGAAATTTAAACATTCACTTTATTGCACAATTTTTTTTCATATTTCTAAAACTATTTATAATTACATGTTTTTCAAAATTGCGCAAAAGAAAATTTTGTCTTCTATCAGAATACATATGTTTCGAAATAGAAAAGCTTCTTTCAACGTCCACAGATGTAATTGGTGCATTTTTTAACTTTGCATCAATACATTCTAAACTAAAATTAAAGTCGAAATCGTTTACTGTTTCACCTTCCAAAATTTTCTTAACTTTCTTCAATTTCAAATACCCCGCATTTTTATTTATCACTTTTTTAAATTTATCGTATATAGAATTATCTATTGTACCCTTAACCTTCTTACATAGCATATCAAATTCGTCTACTATTTCGACTGATTCCGAGAGCGACATCCCTTGCGTTTCTAGTTTACGAATGGAACTTGAAACAAAGCTATAATTTGACTTAATATACAAAAGGTTTTGTAGCAATTCTGTTGATGTTACTATCTTTTTACAGTTTTCTAGAGCAATACAGTCAGCAGTGATTTCATGAATTACATTTTTTATTCCTTCAAAATTATCGTCGAAAAAAATTGCAGCCCTCTAACCATGTACCCCATCTCGTAATAATCGGTTCAGGAGGCAACTTAACACCGGGAAGTCGCTCCTTATAAAATTGGATTCGTAAAGGTGCTTTTAAAAATACTTTTTTGACATTGCTAATTAAATCATTAATCAAAGGGAATTGATTCCTAATGTCTTCGGCTACACGATTAAACCCATGAGCTAAACAAGTGGTATGAATAATGTTAGTATAATTTTTTTTAAATTTTGCGCGACTTTTATCATGTATGGTGTAGCGTCGGACAACATTAGTAAAATTTTTTCGCAAGGTATACTTCCAGGTAAAAAGAAATTTGATAAACCTTCTTGAACGAATTGCGCAATTGTCACATTATTTGTTTTTTGGAGTTCTTTACAATTTAAATTAAATATCATTTACTTACAATATCATGAAGAATTCCTATTAACAAATGGGCAATATAACGGCCACACTTATCCGTACTTTCATCTACCATGATATAAATAAAATTATTTCCTACCAATTGTTGAATTTCTACTATTGTTTGCTGGTAACAAGATGTGACATAATTTTTTCGTAAGGTACTTTCGTCAGGTATCTTATGTTTGCAATATTTTTGCAGAAATGATTTCAAATTAACATTGTTTAATCTTGCTAATGGTATGTTAGACGAAATTAATGCGTTACACAAATCCGTATTATATTCTTCTTCTTCTGAGTTTTGTGAAGTGGATACTACAATTGACGTGTAGATTGCTGCACACATGCGAATCGCTTAAGTTTTTCACATTTTCCAATATATGATGGAGTTTTAGCGTGTTGACACCTACAACAACAATTGTTACTTTATATCAAAAGTTAAAGAATTTAAAAGCATTTGTAAAGCTTTTAGTAAAATTAAACTTATCAGTTTACTACAGGCTCGACAAAATATTTTTGTCGCCATCCTTTACCAGTTCAGGAAATGGCTTAATCCATAAAGAAATTTTGTTCGCTATACTCATTGTATGTACGCACAGTATATAAAAATATAACAGAATTACATGCTGTTTCGCTCAAAGATATTCAATGAATGAATAGTTTATTTGGGAATTAATAATAATAAAACGTATTTACCACATCCCTTCTGCTAGGCGAAATTAAACACGTGCAGTTCTTGGAAAAAAAGTATTAGAGAAACCAATGTAAGAGATTTATCGTTCTGAGAATTGTCGGTTGTCGATCTACATTAGGAATTACTGGGAATTTTTACTAATAGAAAGGATAAGAAAAAGCTTAAATATGCAATATATGCAACTTTTGTAAAAATATGCAATATATGCAATTAGTGTAATACGTCTACATATAGACTATAATTAAAGATATGCCAAAAATAAAATATATGCACTTTGCATATAATCCGGCCTCTACTGATCACTTATCTAAGGTACATGAAATTAACAGTTACTTTATCAACCTTACTTCTATTATAAACTCAGCTTCCAACTATTAGTATAATATCACTAATAATAACCTCAATCACTTTAACATTGTTGACTCACTTGATATTATACAAATAATTAACAAAATTAAAACGTTTGCTGCAGGAATCGATGGGATAAATATCTTTTCTCAATCTTCGTGTTCTTTATCCCCACAGATCTGTTCTAAATATCAACACTAAGAACATTCTTTGTGAAGCATTTGTCTTATCTCAATTTAGGTATTGTGGTGCTATATACCACACTGCCATTGACAGCATCACTGAACAGAGAATTCAAAAGGTGCAGAACCGCTGCCTCATCAGATATATCTACGGTATTCGTAAGTACGAACTTATTTCTCACAAGATCGCGGAGGCGGGTTGGCTCAATATGAAAAGTCGCACAGAATTGCAGACTGCCCCGTCTGTATCACAAGATCCTCATTCTTAAAACCCCTGCATACCTTTACAATAAAATCAGATACCGTTCAGATGTACAGCCGCCGCTTTAGATTATGTCATAGGCTTTTAGTTCAGGCCTAGTGTAGACTATATTGATATATCTGCTTTAAAAACGTGCCAGCCTTCGTTATTTTCAAGATACATTCATTGTATATATTAACCAAAACTTCCACATGCTTTCATTTCTTTGTTTAGTGGCAATTCCACTCATCATAGATAATACAGATACATATTAAGTTTTGCCGAACACGGTTTTTAAGTGGTGCAAGAGGTAACGTAATATTAGAAGTTTTACGGTCTCGGTGTTAGTAAGAAAGGGATGGTGCTAGGTGGTAGGCATCTATACTACCCAGATCAATTGTAGTGGTTGCTCTACATTTCTAGAACGAAATGAGTTTCAAATTCTAATTTAATTTATATAAATAATAAAAATATATATTTTAATTTTATTGCGTTTGGAAACAGCTGTGACATTATAATAATAAGAAATGCACTCACTACAGTGTTTATATGTTTTGAAAAATAAAAAAAAAGGAATAGCCAAATGTTGAATCAGTGTTTTAATACTTACCCAATGAATTATTCATTTTAAAATAATAAGAAGTACATATATAGCCAATGAGAAAATAACATCATCAACATTTATCAATGAATACTTTATTTACAATATTAACATGTTATTACCAAATCGACATTAATATTTTTGCAAAACTCTTGAATTAATATTTGGAATAAAACCATTATTGGTAATACACTCTGCTAATCTTTTTGCCATAGAAGCAACTAAATTTTCGTAATAATTAGTTCCTCGAAACTTCTCCTAAATATTTTGCATGTTGAGTGAGGTGTCTATATGTCATATTGTGATTAGAATACCCAAAATACATATGCAAACTGGGATCCCTGCACATTTCGCAGTTATGAACTGTTGAAAGATAAGCGATCATTTTTGATAAGAAATATGTGAAGTGGGTGCATATCTGTCTGTAACCTCTTCAAGTCGAAAACAGTTATCAAATAACTTGGGACCCGCAAATTATTTATAGGGCCATGTAAATAATTCGAATTGTAGAAACATATACGAAGTTTTATTATTTTTGTTAAGTTTCTTTCCTGCTATTAATAAATGCGTTACGTTCTGTGATGCATAACAAATGAATGATTTTGTGCTGAAAGAAAACTAGCTTTGTTAAGTCTTACATTAAGAGTGAATAGAATGTAATAAATCAAAACGACCCTATTGGTATAAGTTAAGAATTTCAAAATAAAAAAACACAAAATCATGCTTGCTTGCTTCTGTTTTTTGTGTATTTTTTCTAGACGTTCACAATCATGTTTTTTGCGATTACAGTGCAATCTGTTACGAATCGAAAAAAAAAAGTTTCAGACAAAAACTACATACTTGATGGCGTAGAATCCGAAGATTTCAAAGTTGTTCCCCCCTCCCACCTTTGGGAGGTGAGGTGGGGGATCGAGTTCGGCACCATTCAGTGAGCCCCCTATATTATAACAAATCTTATTAAGATCTCTTTCTGATTTGATGCAGTGTTTTAGAGATATTCCGTTGTCTCAAGATAAGAAAACTCAGTCTGTATATTCATGGTTTGGGCGGTGACATCTGACACCGTGTTGTAATAATGTACTTTTACTAAATTATTATCTTTAACTATACCAAGACAAAATTATTAATAATTAAAGTAATACATGTGCTCTTGATATTTGTGTTTTTTATATATCAACGTGAAAATCATCCAACAAATTCGATTCCGAATATAGTGACATCTACGTTTCATTTATTACAACACATTTTACAATCATGCAACGTTTATTTAAAACTATTATAAAACGTACACCAAACCGCAACGCCAAATGACGTTAACAAATTGGATGGAAATGTCAAAATGGCGTCAATAAACAAAACACAAAATATGCGCACAGATATGAGTGATTTGTGTAGAATAGCCGGTACAGAAAGACATAATTAAGCCCGGCTGCACGCTTGGCTATCATTCGCGTTGTCCTCGGTTCGAGCCCCGATGGAGTGCTCTCAGAGTGAGGTTTTCGTGGCTTTCCTCACTCCTTGGCGAATGCTTAGAGACGAACATCTTAGGTCGCTCCACGGGCGCAGGCGTAATAATAACTCATGGTTGGGCCGATGCCCCTGTAATTGGCGAAAGCTGTTGAGGGATGCCAAGGCATGAATTATTATTATTATAATCTTACAGAAAAATTGAAATAGAACTACATTATTACAGGTACCTATAACAAAACAGAAGTAACTTAAATAGTTTTCATTAACGGCAGTCGTACCCCTCTGAAAATTATTAAAACAACACAGAAAAAATAATATAAAAAGCAGGTGTAAGGGTAAGAAAGACTGTTGTAATGCGAATAAGCTTTGGATTATAAGTCATTCAATGCAGCCATTGTAACACTAGTTTCTTGATATAACCATTGAGATTGTTAGACATGTTGAATCTATCCCGCTAAAGAAAATTTTTCGTATTTTAATAATAAAAAAATTGCAACGTATTGCGTATGGAATAAGTATCAACTACCCGTCTTAAAACATTTATCATAATAAATTTTTGGTTTTACAACTCTTAAATTCAAAGAATTATATCACAATCGCCATTAGTTTGCTATTTCCTGTTTACTGTATCGTTTTAAATTCGTCGAGTGTGACTTTATCTCTATAAAAGTTGAAATAACTTATCTTCTGACATTAGCTGTGTTCGTAGAGGCATCATAACCTAGACAGAGCCAATCATATGCTGGGAAATCAGTCAGAAAACTGTCTCCGTTTCTTTGAGTTAATAGAATCGCGTCTGACTAATTTGTGATTCCTCTGCAATCTTTGATATGATAATATTACTTGAACTTCAAACTTTGTTTATTCTGTATTCCTGTAACTTTAAGGTGGAAAGTGTTATTTCTAATACAAATAAAAAAATGAAAGTTGCCTCATACTCACACAAACGAAGAATATACTGTCACAAAATGTTACACTTAACAAGCCATTACCCCTATGCTATTACATGTTCTCATTAAAATTATATTCGCTGCCAACAAATCTCGGACATTAGAGTATAACATACGGATTTTGTTTTTAGAAAAAAACAATATTTGTGCATTATTGCGGAAATTATTGCTCTTAAATTGAAAACCTATGTCATTCTGGATATTTTATGAGTAAATGATTAGAATATTATATATTATTGATATATATGATATTATACTTTGCCACTCTTAGCCTAACAATTTTAGTCCTACATCCCATATCTATTTTCCCTTATATGAAGTAATCCGTTTTTTCAGACCCAATCACAGTACATAATAACTCATTAAAATTATACAATAATCAATATACAATGAATAGGCTTACAACCGTAATAGCAAATAAAAATGCAATGGCTAATCAATTGAATTGTTTAATAGATACCGGAAATGCCGAAAACAGGAAATACTGCTCAAAAGAAGCTAAATCCCAGCAAGACCGCAACCCCAGATGCGAGAGTTAACTACGAAATCTCGGTTGCTGCGTTAGTTGCTGCCATTCTATCAAATAACGACAAAATCGAAAATTATCACGTATTCACTAATTTACAGGAAGCACATCCATTCGATGATGTGGTGGCAAAAGTATTTTTCAAAGGAGAGAATACTCCCTACGCATTTGCCATGCAATTAAAGCACATCGCTAAAGGTGAAACGCTTGCCGTAGAAAAATATTTGAAGGGTTATAATAAAATATCCGATGCCGGAGGATTTAGAACTATAGGAAACATTGGTATTGCCAACATCCACTTCTGCTACTTCTGTGTTAATAAAGTGAAAAAGTCTGATTCCTACACCCCACATCAACATAATCCTACCGATGATTCGTGGAGATCGGCACTTTCTTTTCCAAACTGTCACAAATTGGCGCTAAACACGGATTACACGGAAACCGATAAAGACTTCTTGAACAACTTCCATTTATACTTATACCAACCCGATAACAGTAAAATCAAAGCAAACATAAAAACCAATTACAAAATAAAAGACGTAAGCGGTATTTTGAATTTTATTGATAGATATTTTGAGAAAGACATATTGTGGAAAAGGGGGTTGCCTAAAGAAGTGTTTGAAACGGAACTATTGAGAATCCGTCTCTCAGATCACATATTACCACCTCCGGCAGATATTATCCAACTTCACGATCCACAAAGTGCAATGTGGCATAAATTAACATTACAACACGATAGCACAATT
Source organism: Protaetia brevitarsis (assembly GCA_004143645.1). Taxonomy (NCBI): domain Eukaryota; kingdom Metazoa; phylum Arthropoda; class Insecta; order Coleoptera; family Scarabaeidae; genus Protaetia; species Protaetia brevitarsis. The sequence goes on from RXPK01000270.1 coordinate 356,411, forward strand.
GTCAGGGCTGAAATAAATATTGAAAAAAGTTTATACGGATCTTGCGCACAAGCACTGAATCGCCTTTTCAATAATAACTTTAACTGGGACACTAACAAAACAAATCCTTTGGATTCCCGTATCGTCGAGGAGTTTAAAAAGCTTTTTGCAAAAGGCAGAGTTAGGCACTGGATTGATCCACCCACTACACTAAAGTCATTAATCATAGAGCTATGGAAATGTGGAGAGATACCACTTATACTGAGAAGCAATGACAATCTACCTGTGTTGCAGGATTACGTACATTTACGTAAAAGTTATATTATAGTAACGGAAAATGTAAATACTAAGCGAGAAGAATGTGAGAGATACTGGCTACGTGTTTTTACGCATGTAAATGACATTAAATGCTTAGATGTGCGGGATGAACTCCTAAAAGCCATTATGGTATCACTGCAAGGAAGGAAACCTGTTACGCTTCACAGTCTAATAGCTCGCCATGAGGAATTGGTTACAGCGTTATCATGTTCCAACATAATACACTTAATGAAGTCTAGAAGGGCGTATCTAAGTAACGGAGTGTTTAGACATACATCACAGTTTGTTATTCCTGATTGAAGATCCAAACGCTACAGAAAAATATGATTTATATAATAATAATCTGATAGGAAGTAATATTGCAATTCGGTGTCGGCCAGAAGACACAGCCAAATATTATAAACAGATAGAAGACAATCCAAACTTCAAACACTATGAAATCTATCACTGTGTCACATCATCGAGATACGAAAATTTGAGTTTGCTGAAAGGAAACAAATCACTGGTACGTGACTTCTTCGTGGACCAAGATGGAGAAGGTGTCTATGTACTAGGTAATGAACCAGTACCGATTGTTGGATCCACTTTAAAGAATATTCAACCAAGATATATGCCTAGATTTTTGTGCAATGCTCTTGTATCCGAATCCATATTTGATTCAGAAACAAATGGTATTTGTTTTTTCTCTGGAAGTTTTAGTTACTTCAAGGAAAATATAGGACAATATTTGATGGAAGTGCCTGACGATATAAAGTTTGAGAACAAAATTACCTTCATTAAGGTGAAAGATGAAGATGTAGACAAATATTGGCAAAAAGCATCCAATTTAATGTGTCCTTTACTCCATATTCATGTTGAAGCTGGAGATATGCACTTACATAGATACAAGGATTGGGCAGGTTTAAGTGAGCACATATCATACAATGGGCGGAAAATATCAGAAGAAAATATTCTAAGCGAAGCAACGGACGGGATAACTATTTTAACAGGCGAACCTGGTATAGGGAAGTCATGCTTGCTCCAATCAATATTCAAAAATCATGCCATGGAAAAGTATGTTTTGTTTTTCAATTTGGTTGAATACAGTCGCTTGTTAGAAAAACAAAACTTGGTGCCGACTAAGATTTCAATAGATTTCTTATTAGAACGGTCAGTGGACAAACGGTATAAGGAGTTTCTATTGGCTTTATTTAAGAAGAAAGATAGAGTATTGATACTTCTAGATTCATTCGACGACGTATTGCCTACTTACAAAGAAAATGTTTTACAGTTTATACGAAATTTAGCTGCTAGCAATGTACAAATTATTATTGCTTCTAGAACAATAGCAAACTATATCCTCCTGGATAACTTCGAAACTAAGATTTTGAAGGTCGATTCCTTGAGGGCGGATGACTATGGAGAATTCGTTAAGAATTACAGGCTTAATGAACAGATACTAACGACTATACCAGATGAATTCTTACAAAATCCTTCATACCTAAACCTTTTGAAGACTATTTCTGAAAATAACGTTAATTTGGAACACTTCAGTAAATTAAGTTTATTCAAAAGCGTCATAGAAATAAAGATGGAACAATACTTCCAAAAGTATTTCTCCACCGAGCTTAAACTCAACAAAGAGCTTCATTTAAAGTCCGTTCAAGAATTACATTTTCGATTAGCACTAATGAGGGTACTTGGTACGGATATAGTGAAAGAATTGTTTGAATTGGAAAACAAAAGCGAACTGACCCATGAATTCAATTTAGGTATTGTGCTATCTATTAATGAAGAAGGGTACCCTACATTTGTACACGAGATATTTGCAGAGTATCTAACCGCTGATTGGATAGTCAGAAATAAAACGAAAGACACTGCTAAGAAAATCTACCAAGAAATAAAAAGACAGGAAAAGTTGTATATCTTAGATATCCTTTGCGAACATTTAGAATTACATAAAGCTGTCTTGACACAAAATGAACAACAAATAGAAATGTATGCCGCAGATCGCTCACATTTGGAAAGGACTGATGCTCTTGGCAGAATGGCCATTCATATTGCCGCTGCACACCAACCAAATCCGCTTTGGTTCGCTCTAGATATTATTATTTGCAGTATGCACAATTTTAAAATTGATTTTACTCACTTTGATGATCTCATGCAGTGGGATTGGGTACAACACTCGTATAAGGAAGATATTATAGCACATATGATGCGTGCAAGAATTTTAATGTCAGTATGGGAAGCATATTTAAGTTGCATTTCACAAAAAGCACAAAATGACAGCAACTATATAAATCTCTTTCACGATTATCAAATAAGGGAAATATATAATGTAGCCATAAGAAGTAATAGCATAGATATGATGCGTGATTTGCTTTTCATTGAAGACCTCAAATACAATGGCGTGTCTCAAGCTTTAGAGGTGGATACGTTGCATTTAAGAAACATCAGAAAATTGACTGCATTACACGTCGCCTGTATATACGGCAATGTGGAAGCACTAAGAAAATTGATAAATCGAAAGAATGTAAACGTTACTGACGAGTTTGGTTGCACACCGCTGCATTATAGTGTTATGAATCCACCAGAAGTGAGTACAGATATGACGAAAATATTGTTAAAAAGCGGTTCAAAGGTAGATATCGTAAACAATTGCGGAGAGACCGCTCTTAATACTGCCATTTTTTCCGGAGAAGTATATATCACGAAACTATTGTTACAAAAATCTGTTCGCATCAGAAGTTCAAGAGAAGATATGCTGGAACTTGTATTCCTTGCAATTAAGAAATTTACGAATGTAGGGAGCGCAGCTAGGGGATTTAAATATATTCCCAGTAAAGGACATTTGGAAGTTATAGAGTTACTTTTAGAAAAAGGCGCTGATGTCAATGGTAGAAAATCATGGGATAAAACACCGCTTATGATCGCTTCTAAAAATGGTAAATTAGATATCGTAAAAGTATTATTGGAAAAACGTGCCGACATCAATAGAGCGCAACAAGAGATGGTAAAACACCGCTTATGTTCGCTTCCCAAAGTGGTAAATTAGATATCATGTAAAAATACTATGGAAAAAAAGGTGCCGACGTCAATGGCGCAACAAGAGATGGTAAAACACCTTATGTATGCTTCTCAATTGCGGTAAATTAGATATCGTAAAAATATTATTGAAAAAAGGTGCCGACGTCAATGGCGCAAGAGAAGATGGTAAAACACGCTTATGATCGCTTTGCAATGGGTAAATTAGATATCGTAAAGATATTATTGGAAAAAGGTGCAACGTTAACGGCGCAACAACAGATATGTAACAACCGCTTATGTTTCGCTTCTGAAGATGGTAATTAGATATCGTAAAAAATTATTGGAAAAAGGTGCCAACGTCAACGACGCAACAACAGATGGTAGAACACCGCTTATGTTCGCTTCTTCAGATGCGTGAATTAGATATCGTAAAAATATTAATTGGAAAAAGGTGCCAACGTTTCAACGGCGCAACAACAGATGGTAAAACACCCGCTTATGTTCGCTTCTCGATCGCGTGAAATTAGATATCGTAAGAATACTATTGGAAAAAGGTGCCAACGTTAACGACGCAACAAACGGATGGTAAACACCGCTTATGTTCGCTCTGAATGTGGTAAATTAGATATCGTAAAAATATTATTGGAAAAAGGTGCCGACGTCAAGAGCGCAACAAGAGATGGTTGAAACACCGCTTATGTCGCTTCTCAATTATGGTAAATTAGATATCGTAAAAATATTATTGAGAAAAGGTGCCGACGTTCAATGGCGCAAAACAAATGGTAAAACAACCGCTTATGTTCGCTTCTCAATATGGCAAATTAGATATAGTAAAATATTATTGGAAAAAGGTGCCGACGTCAATAGCGCAACAAGAGGATGGTACAACACCGCTTATGTTCGCTTCTCGGAGGAGGTAATTGGATATCGTAAAGATATTATTGGAAAAAGGTGCCAACGTTAATGGCGCAAAAACAGATCGGTGAAACACGCGCTTATGTCTGCTTCTCAATACGGGAGATTCAGATATCGTGAAAATATTATTGAAAAAGTGCCAACGTTAACGAGCGCAACAACAGATGGTGAAACACCGTTATGTTCGCTGCTGGATTCGGTACACTAGATATCGTAAAGATATTATTGGAAAAAGTGCAGACGTTCAACGCGCAACAACAGAGGGTGAACACCGCTTATGTGCGCTCAATAGGAAAATTAGATATCGTAAAATATTATTGGAAGAAAGGTTGCCGACAATCAATGGCGCACAACAGATGGTAAAACACCGCTTATGTTTGCTTCTTTACGTGGTAAATTAGATATCGTAAAAATGTTATTGGAAAAACGTGCCAACGTTAACGACGCAACAACATATAACAAAACATCGCTTATGTTCGCTTCTCAATATGGTAAATTAGATATCGTAAAAATATTATTAGAAAAAGGTGCCAACGTTAACGCCACAACAACATTTGGCTGCACTCCTCTTACGTTTGCATATGAAGGAGGTAACATGGACGTTATGAATATGCTGTTAAGATTTGGTGCTAGCACATCATCTAGGTCGTCTAGACGTACTGGATTAAGAACGTGTCTCCCGTTGTGGCTGCGGCGAATACTTAGAATAGAAAATGAGGCGTGATTGAACACAGCCTTGCAAATTAACTAATGAAGTGTGAAGTATTTGTTAGACCTCCTTTGCAAGACCAAAACCAATAGAAACCATCAGAGATAGATTGGTACCTCACAAATTATGAGATGGAGTGACTCCCAAATTAAATATATCAAGTAAGTGACGATTTAAGTTCTTATGTATGCAAATAATAATTTGGGGTTTCAAAAGATAATAAACAATTTAAAGAAAAAGCACACTTATAATCGGCATCACTGCAAAACAAATCAGAAAAAATCTTTATAGTTGTATGTATATTGCAGGCTATTTCAATAAACATGATATGAAGAGCTTGTGCAGGTATTAGTAATCTACAAACCATTATTATATGTTAGGGAAATGTAGACCTCTTACTAAAGACTATATGCACAACATACTTGCTTCTTATTTGTCACTAAATGCCTTATGCAGATGCTCCCGGCAATTATTATCAATATGCAGGTGATATGCAGCATATTTACATGTCATCTAATGTTGTAGGTGATGTGCAGATTAAGTCTGCTATTGCAGGTTAAATGACGACAAAATGCAGGTTTACACATCTTTGCAGGGTTTTTACAGGTTATATGCAGCAATTTCTTGCAGGTCTTTGTCACCTGTTCTTCCTGGCCTTTCAATCCTATTCCTTTCAGAAAGTGGAGGATATCAGAAGGCCACAGATTAGGTAAGTCTAACTCGATTTCATGGGCTCCCAGGCGCAATGCCTTCGAGTTGCACAGTGCGACGTAATTTAAAAAGAGATGGATGCCACCCTGTTCCCTAATCTGCTCCAATCGTTTTACTCCTCCCTTTGTTCCTTTCTTGTGAGGTACTCTCACTTTGGAACTGGAAGGCTTCTTATGGAGGTCCTGCTCCAATTCCTGTTTATTAGCGGTGTCGTCCCGCTAATAAACATCCTTTCTCCATGGTCGATCCCACGAGTAGCTAGGGAAGAAAAAATCATGCAGAGGTAAGGCTAAATACAATGGGGTGCGCCAGGTACCCCAAGGTTGGACTAGTAAACTGGTCTTCTATCCAACCACGCATCCCATCAGCCTAGTCCGCCACCTTAGGATTTAGGTTTTTGTTGAGGTTGTCCCCTCTCGGTCCGTGCAGTTAAACCAAGACCCCCCATCTCTTTCGGGACCTGGTTTAACAGTTGGGCTTTCGGTAGCCGAAAGCAACAATTGGCATCGTTGTAGAACCCTGTGCAAGCCTTTAGCCACAATACGACAGCGATCTCTTTATAGTTACTCTAATATGGTCTTCGTCTATTGACCCAATGCAGTTAGGAAAGTTCCCAGTGTTATAAGAATCTTGTGTTACTTTTCTGAAATCACGTTTATTAGGAATTTTCACATGTAACAGTTGATGTACTTCTCATATTAATTTAATCATTTCTTTGGCAATTTTTGAAATTGTGTAAAATCCCATTCAGAGCGAAAATGCCAAACTTCTGAAAGATTGATCAGTTCGTTGATAAATACGTATGATATATGTTATTTAAGTCATACATTTATGTGTCATTTTTACTAGTGTATTATCTCTTCACTGGTTAAATTTTATAAATCAAAATTTTGTGTACTTAAAGATTTGGCAACGGCAATTATTAAGCTATGTACTCTCTTCTCGGCCTAGACGATCTGTAGTTTGAATTTTGATGAATAACTAACTGACATTTACACATTTGTCTTTTTTTTTGTTTTTAATTTTAAATTGCCGCGTATTAAAAATCCTGTATCAAAAGATTATTTAATGTTTGTTTTGTTTCTTTTAGGTCTATTGCAAAGCCAAAAAAATGGTTCCTAGAAAAGAAGGAAGTCTTTAGTTTTTAAGAAATCAAATTGCACCAACAAAATCAAAGGGAAATTTTCCAAAACAATACGAAAACGTTTTTGATGAGTTATCAAAAATGTCACAAGATGGAATGTGGATAATGACGATGCAGCCAATCAGGCAATAGAAAATGAAAACAGCCAACTTTCACCAGACTTACTTGAGCACACAAACACAGGCCCGCAATGCCATCTTGATCCCGTGGCTCAAATTGTGCTAAGCGACATCCTCAAAATTAGGGTATTTATAGCAAGAAAAAGCAATCACATGAATAAAAGAAATGGAAGTAATGGAATTAACTCCAGATTTTTAAAATCACACGAAAATCCTTGCCCACTTCAAAATGATGGGATGTGGAATTCTAGTTCTACACGTAGCTGATCTCAAACTACAACAAGAAATTTTTAAAACGAAGTGAGAAAACATTTATTACAATCTCATGAAGCACGGTGCTTGTAATTTATTGAGTTAAAGCTTTATTATTGTACTGAAATCACGAAGAGTTCAAACTTTAAAGTGAAAAATGTTGGTTTAAGCGTATTTCTCAAGCAACTAATGATTATTTTTCTTTTGTTGTCAGTTTTTGTTATAATCTTTTCTTGTAGTATTATGTTTTTGTTAAGTATTTTTACTTACCTGATTATAATTTATTTGACTTTTTTTTTTTAAATTAAAGGATGAACATTTCTTGTTTAAACTTTTATTATTGTCAAAGTTTTCGTGTTTAAAACGATAAAACTTAAAATTAGCATTCGGTTTAATGTGATTCCTATAGTTCGGCACCATTCAGTGAGCCTCCTACATTATAACAAATCTTATTAAGATGTTTTCTTGATTTGATGCAGTGTTTTAGAGATATTCCGTTGTCTTAAGATAAAAAAACTCACCGTGTATATGACAATGTCACAGAATATCTAACAACCAGAACACAATCTCTTTGTCGGCTCTTTTAATCTCAGTGCGCAAAATTTCGTGACCTTGATATCACTGTTCGGGCGAGAAGTCAGGATGGGGTTTGATAGAATTCGGTGCCTGACAGGACCTAACTGAAGTGAATTTCGAGAATATGATACATATCTACGATAAAATGAAAGAAGATCGCTTATTTTTACAATTATTTTACTTTCTTTTCCATTATTTTCATATTTTATCGACTTACACTTGATAACACTATTTAAATTAACATACGAATATAAACTTGAAGTCAGCGACGTATGCCTAATGCCAAGAGCGAACATAGTCGGAACCACAAGTTCTCGCCCGATTTAATGGCGGATCAAGCTGTGCGTTGAGAATGCGCGAACCCTTTCAGCCAGGCCAAGATGATGTTCTGGTTGTTAGATATTCTGTGACAACGTGGAAGCACTAAGAAAATTAATAAAGCGCAAGCACTTAAACGTTACTGATGAGTTTGGTTACACACAGCTACATTATAATGTTATGAATCCACCGGAAGTGAGTACAAATATGACGAAAATATAGTTAGAAAGCGGTTCAAAAGTAGATATCGAAAATTATTGCCATCAGAGGGTTCTTGATATTGCCGTGGTTTCCGGAAATGTACATATTATGAAACTATTGCTACAAACATATGTTCGTACCAAAAATTCAAGAAAAGATTTGCTGGAACTTGTATTGCTTGCAATTGAAGAAGCTGGTAATGGGAGTGCGTTTAGGTGACTTAAATATGCTTTCAGTAAACGACATTTGGAAATCATGTAATTACTTTTAGAAAAAGGCGCTGATGTCAATGGTAGAAACTCATATGATGGAACGCCGCTTATGCTCGCTTGTATGCGTAATAAATTAGATGTCGTGAAAATATTATTGGGAAAAACGTGCCAACCTTAACGATGCAGCGAAGAATGATAAAGCACCCCTTATGTTTAACATGGTAAATTAGATATCATAAAAATACTATTGGAAAAAAGGTGCCGACGTCAATGGCACAGGAAGAGATGGTGCAACGCCGCTTCTGTTCGCTTCTGAATGTGGTAGATTAGATATCGTTAAAATATCCTTGGAATAAGGTGCCGACGTCGATGACGCAACAACGTATGGTAAAACACCGCTTATGTCCGCTTTTCAATGCGGAGAATTAGACTTCGTAAAAATATTGTTGGAAAAATGTCGACATCAATGGCGCAGGAAGAGATGGTGAAACGCCGCTTATGTTCGCTTCTGAATGTGGTAGATTAAATATCGTAAAAATATCATTGGAAAAAAGGTGCCGACGTCGATGACGTAAGAAGAGATGGTAAAACATCGCTTAAGTTCGCTTTTCAATGCGGTGAATTAAAAATATTGTTAGAAAAAGGTGTCGACATCAATGGCGCAGGAAGAGATAGTATGGATGACAGTATGTATGCGTAACATACGTATATAGAATTGAGCGAGAGTATTTAGATGTTTAAACCCTTTATTAGCGAAGAATTTTACTAAATTTGTCGATTTCCATCTACAAATATATTCTATTTCTAACACCTAGCCGTAGATGTCGACGATAACCACTATAATCGCGAGTATTGGCAGGCATTAATCATTAATATAGGAATTCGTTAATAATTGGCAATTAAAAACCGCAATCTACAGGCGCGTTTAAATTTAACAAAGTTCTTCGCTAACAAAGGGTTTAAATATCTAAATACTACTAAATTCACCCAATTGCTATATACGTATTGCTATGACCTTGGGGTAAATCGCAGCACGTTTTCTTGCGAGTTCTTAAAACTCAAAATAAAATTAAAAAAAAAATCTAGTTAACACAAGCTTAATAAAATATTGCAACAATTTCAACAATATTAGAAAACAATTTGAAGTTTTAAAATTTTTAAAAATGATTACTAATTTAAAAAGGAAATACAAAAAAATACTGGCCTTTTTTATATTAGTGATATCACTACGATTGAGTGTACTAGGGACTTTCTAATGTAACTTAAATTAACGTGAAATTACTTTCGCAAATCAAATATCTTAAAACACAATAAACAAGTTAAACGCGTAGGTACCGAGAAAAAACAAAACCAACTGTTCAATACAAAAAGAGTATACACAAACAAAACCAACAACAACGCATTAGCTAAATGCACACATGTTAAATTTAATATTAAATTTGAAAATATAATATGATAATTTAATTTATTAAAGCAACATAATTCTTCGCTAAAAATAACAACAACTTACTACAATTGAAGAGCGGAAATACGAAAGGGGGTAAGTGCCAATTTTTACAAAATACAGTTATTGCCACAGTATAACACACTAAGGACATGCTCGCAAAAAACCATTGTTCTTTAGTGGTCTGTTTTAAATGACCTTCAAGCCCAGCTGCCATTTTGTAAAGCTATTGCCGGGAATTTTCAAACCTGTGGATTAATTTATATTTTAAAGGAAGTAGAAAAATAGATTAAAAAATAGACAAATTCGTGCGTTTTTTATTCTGATCTTGTTGCAAATATATATGAACAGTTTGTAGTAATAAAAAACACGATACCAGTAAAATAATGTTTGATTAAGTGATACATATATTTGCAAGTGTTTTACGATAATTATGTTCATATTCTTTCCTTTTTGTGAAATAAATCTTTGTTGATATTTTTATAGTGTAAAATATTCTTCCAGGAATAAATATGTTGTGGTTTTTTCTCAAATAAATTAATAAAAATGCAACAGCTTTGGTAGAAGGGACTTTTAAATTTCTGACACGAATACACAATAACTTTTAATTAGGATTCAGAGGTATGACTATATCGTTCTGTGCGATACAAAGATTGTTCCTTTTTATTCGACTACTTCATTTCTAACATCCGACCCTGCACTGGTTTGTCAACAATAATGCCCGGGGGTGCACAAGTGGATATAGTTCAAACGTAGACTATATAATATCGAATTGTCTATAATGTGAACAAATGCGATTAAAATTTATACCAGTATAATGCAGTTCAAACTAAAATTACATTATTAGCTTAGTTATTGCGATAAATAATAATCTAGCTTAAAATGTGCATCTAACAAATAAATTTATTTAATATAACCTAGGAATCTCTGCACAACGATAATAGTTCTTCTTATTCATGTACTTTCTTAATTCTTGTCATGTCATATATATTAGATGCAATCGGAAATCCCAAGAAACTGTGACCATCCTTAACATCAAAATTGATCTTGAGAGAGTGACTGGCACTACAACATCATACCCATTGATGTCTTCTTTCACGATTATTTGAGTTATTTCACTTAAACCTAACAATATAATATAGTATATAAGAAAGTATGTAACTGTAGGAACACTGTAGTGTTCCTCAATTTCATTTAGTACCATTTGTTCAACTTGTGGAGTTCTCACTGTAGATGGGTGCCCGTTATCAGTCGTCCGTTTTTTAAAATTTCCCGTTTTACTAAGACGTTGGTGAAGACGGGCAAATATTGAATGATGCGGGATGATACGGTTCGGGTATCGTTCTTCATAAAGACGTCTAGCAGGACGCGAATTTCCATTGGCAAGACCGTAAACGAAACGCATATCACACATCTCAGCATTCGTGTAATTCATTTTAGAAAACAGAAACTGGCAATAAACTGAATGAATACTCTGACAACTATTGACAAATATTGAAATGACAAATAAACAATTCCCTCTCAACACAATAGTTTTTGAAGAACCAACAGTGATATTATATCGTGTTAGTCATAGTTCATAATTTATTTTATATTAAACATTCAATAACTTTAAAACCAAACCGCTTTGGACATATACTCATATGAACTTTTATGATCAAAATATTCTCAGGAATCAGCTCTTAAAGTGTGCCGCATATATTGAAAATCACCCTATATAATCGTTATCTTTTTACCATTTTACTTTACTTTTCCTTTGTTTCTAATATAATGTTATGCTCTATGTGTGTAATTCTAAGTTTTGTTTTATATTTATGTAATATTTTTTACTTGATTTACTTGTGTTTACTATTACATAATAGTAGAAATTCGTTTTTTTATTATAAAAAATAAATATTTAATTTGGGAGTACAAATCACCATTTATTTTTACATATATACACCACTTTATTTATTAAATACAGCATACACGATGACGCGTTCGCGCTCTTTCTATTGATTGGCTGAAAAGTTACGAGATAACCTTGTATATACGGACCTTGCAAACAAAAATCTTGTTCAAAACAGATACTGAATATACACGCTACTATGCTAAACACTTGCACTGTAGCACACTGTACTTGTCAATCGCGCGCTGGCTCCGGCGCATAGCTCAAGACGTAAGCATAGAATATCTAACAATCAGTTCCCTAACAAGATGGCCTTTCCCCTAACCACCACCCCGGGGACGCGCCTGGTAGGTACTCCCAACCCCCAGGAAGCATATGCATGCTTTTGTCTATGGAACCTTACGTTGCTTATTTATTATAGAATACCTTCTTTTTTTAATCTATTATCTTTTGAAATCTTTTAATTTGTTTTTTCTTATTTAACTTTTTTATATTGTACATTTATATATTTTTGTGTATGTATGAAACATACATAGAGAATAACGGCACATATTCTTTATAACATACAATCAGCATTAACACAAAAATATTTTTTAGCATTATAAACTGAATCAATAACTACGTAGGTATGTCAAATTAGATATTGTCAAAACAAATATTTTTGCTCCATACTATTTTACTCTAGTATTACATTACTATATATATTCATAAAGTTTCAAATCGCATTGCCAATATTTACTCCTATATACCGAACATTATAATAAATAACTGTTTCTTAATACATCTCTCTTATTTCACTGAATGCGACCCTGCTTTCTAGCCCGAACGCTTGCCAAGGTCACAAAAGTTTAACCAGTAAGATCAGAGGTAACGACAAGCAGTTGATATTCTGATTGTTAGATATTCTGTGACGTATGGATGGGAACACGAGGAACACGAATTTGTTGGGGGGGGCGTAGAGAGTGATTTTCTGTTTGGCACCATACTGTAACGTTAGTAACTGTTCACTTCTATCAAACATCAGTTGGAAGAAAAGAAAGGTTTACATTACGATATACAATAAAAATACATACTCTAAAAATACTTTTCTTGGTGGTGATAAGTACGCACGCTTTGAAAATGTTTGGGAAAATATCCGAAATCATAAATGCATTGTTACTAATTTTCGTCGTATTGTGAGATGAGCTCATATTTATAAATAGTGGTTGCTAGTCTTATTCGGTAAGTACTCACATATGTAATTTTAATCTGCCTTTTCTTATGTTTCTTTCTTGCCATTTATTATTATTATTATTTTTTTTTTTTGATATCATGCAAGACTCGATAATTCAATATAATTGTGAATAAAACTTCTTGAGGCTAGTGGCTTACTTAACTTTATTGTTTTCAAATCAATATAATACTGACATTTCGATTATTGTTTACATTTTTTCAATTTTATTTATTATTGTAATTTTTAGGATAACTACAATTTTAAACTAATACATAATTATATATATTCATGTAAAACTTACCTAATTCATTCTGTATATTTATTCGAACTTTTCAATTTTTTTTTTCACATCTACATGTTTGTAAATTAATGTTAACTTTTTTTTTCAAATATGTTAAGAATACTTAAGTTATTACTATTCCGACATTCATAATATACTAAAATAGTATTTACGATCTAACTGAAGCATCGATAGATTTTACCAATTCCTTGTTTTTAATTTAAGCTGTTCGTTTTCGCTTTTACGCAAAATAATGTTATTGGGTGCACTAACAACGTTTAAAAAGTTATTTTAGATAGATGAACGAAAATCGCTAAAACTAAGAAAAATACTAAAACTCCAAAGTTTTTGATGAGTATTCTAATTCTTTGTGGAAGATCACGTCTGTGGTATCGCCGAAGCTATCCCGAAAAAATAATGGCTAGGAATTAATAAGTGAAAAAGAAAATTCTGAATTACTAAGAAACTATAACAAATAGGTATAGGAAGCATTAATACAATCTTAAAGACCCTTTAAATTGGAATCTAAATGATAAAATCTAATGATTAAATATGCACGACAGGCATGCCTCTTAAATTTTGCCTACATTTTGAAGAATAGTTAATTCTCTCGTAAACGAGTTAAGTTAGGCATAAGAAACTTAACACCAATTTGTCTTTATTTAGTCTGTACTATCACAATATGTCATAATATACAGAGTGTTCCATTTAATTTTGCACAACTTTGGTGTGTAACTTTTCTTTGAGTCGCCCTGTATACTTCAAAATAATTTTGAAGTGTGGTCCTTCTGAACCTGTATAACGCTGAACAAAAAAAAAATTGAAAATATGTTACCACTTTTCGTATACCGAGTGTCCAGCCTAAGATGCAACGGTCCCTAGCCGATTTATTATTGGTTTTTTTGAAAAAAAAAATCAAATAAATATTGCCTGGAATCATATTGTACACATGCTAAAATTAGTTTCAGTAATGGCGGACCTCCGGTTGTATCGGAAGTAGATACTAACTTTATTATTTTAAATGGAACACCCTGTATATTATTGCACTTTTGGATTCCTTGTTAAATTTAAATAACAATACGTTAGGCATACGTTGGGGGTAAGTTGTACCGTTTCCGAATTACAAGACGTTTTTTTAAAAAAAAATGACATTTGCAGTGTCTTCGGTGTTTGGAAATATCTCAGGAAATACGAAAGTTAGAAAGATGCAGTTTTCAGTTTTCGTTTAACCATGAAACAGCACACGTCTTTTATTTTAAAATTGTTGCGTTTAAATTACCTTATTATTAAATAGGAATCTGTAATTTTCGAACTCTAAAATCATGGATAACTTGATTTTTTTAAATTGAACGATATAGCAATTTTTACATAAATGGATATAAAATTTAATTTTCTTTCGATTTTATATAGGCATTATTGTGTCTGTCTCCAACGGTTTTGGAAATATTCGCGATTTTTCAGTTTTTCATGATAGATACGTATTGCGAAGCGCCGGCCACCTTCCCCTCGCATTTCATCAGGCTTGGGACTGGCAGCAATAATACTGGCATGCTTAGAAAGTGGCCAACAGAACACAATAGGACCACTAGAAACAAACAAAATTAGAAATTAAAAAAGAAAAGAAAAATTTACTAAAGTGCGTTCTGAAACATTGGAAATGAACATAGCAAAGATAAAAGAAAACACAACATTACTGGAATCTGGAATATCAATAAATCAGCACATTTCTCAAACTATATTACTCTATCCAATGTATGGCGTACGCACACATCGAGCGTCTTGCTCGCAATAGGCTACACTTTAAACGCTAGTGTTGTCATTGTACAGAGAATTTGTACCACACTATTATATTAAATGTTCAAAATGCTGTCCGTTTTTTGGGCACTACATAATCGAAATCGCTTTTGCAAACACTTCTGAACATTTCTGAGCATTTCTGGTGTGACTTCTTGAAACGCTCTTAAAACACGATGGCGCATATCATCAGGGGTTGTTGGTGGCATCTCATAAACTTTATTTTTAATGAAACCCCATAAGAAGAAATCGCAGCTTGTAAGATCTGGCGATCTCGGAGGTCATCTGACAGGTCCTCCACGTCCAATCCAGCGGTCCGGAAAAGACGCATCCAAAAACTGGCGAACTTCGGCAGTATTGTGAGGTGGAGCACCATCGTGTTGGAATCACATCAGTTGACGACTAGTTAACGGAATATTTTCTGACAGAACGCCTAAATTATTCTGAAGAAATTCCATATAAACCCTACTCGTTAGATGTTGGTTATGAAAGACCAGGCCTATGATATGTTGTCCAATGATACCTGCCCACACGTTGACTGACCATCTGTATTTACTATGTGCTGTAATAAATCGATGGGGATTTTGTGTGTCATAATAATGACAATTGTGACGTTCACAAATCCATTTTTGTGGAAGGTAGCTTCGTCTGAAAACATCACTTTCTCGAGAAAGTTCGCATCATGATCAGTTCTTCCAATTGCCCACTGACAAAATAACAGTCTGCTTTCGAAGTCACTTGCAGTAATTTCTTGGTGCAGCTGGATCCGATACGGATGATACTTATGTATTCTTACAGTGTTGTGTACCCCAAATTCACTGACATAGTCATTCTACTTATTTCGCGCACCCTGGATTCTGCATTTTCTTGTACTACTAACAATACTTGCAACTGATTTTCATCCGTAAGTACGGAGTTATTGCGGTTCCGTTTTGTACGTGCTACGGATCCAGTACTTACAAAGCTACCCAGTAACGATAGAAATGTCCTTCTATCTGGTTGCCTTCTACATGGGTAACACTGTGCGTAAACTCTTGAACGACCAAAGCGTTTCCGTTACATTCACCGAGAACGAAAACCATATCTACCAATTCTTCTCGAGTAAGCGACATATTTAATTGTTATGTTACCAAACAGTACTCTGAACGTCAGTTCTGACACTTGGAACACTAATAACGGTTAGATACCTCGTTTGTTTTCCAAGCCTACTTTGACTTTAAAGATGCCACTTTAAACATCTCAAGTATCTTTTAGACAATTTTGTTTGTTTCAAATGGTCTTAATGTATTCTGTTGGCCACTTTCTCAGCATGCCAGTATTATTGCTGCCAGTCCCAAGCCTGATGAAATGCGAGGGGAAGGTGGCCGGCGCTTCGCAATACGTATCTATCATGAAAAACTGAAAAATCGCGAATATTTCCAAAATCGTTGGAAATAGACACAATGATGCCCATATAAAATCGAAAGAAAGTTAAATTTTACATCCATTTAGTTATCCATGAGTTTAGAGTTCGAAAATTACAGAGCCCTATTTAATAATTCTGTAATTTAAACGCAACAATTTTAAAATAAAAAACGTGTGCTGTTTCATGAATAAGCGAAAACTGAAAACCGCATCTTTCTAATTTTCGTGTTTCCGGAGATATTTCCAAACACCGAAGACACTGCAAATGTCATTTTTTTCAAAAAGCGTCTTGTGATTCGGAAACGATACAACTTTATTGTATTGTTATTTAAATTTAACAAGGAATCCAAAAGTGCAATAATATACAGGGTGTTCCATTTAAAATAATAAAGTTAGTATTTACTTCCGGTGCAACCGGAAGTCCGCCATTACGAAACTAAATTTTAGCATGATATCAGAATATGATTTGAGGCAACATTTATTTGAAATATTTTTTCAAAAAGACAATAATAAAACGGCTAAGAACCGTTGCCTCTTAGGCTAAACACGTGGTATAAACCGACGCGAATGTGGTGGTCCAGCCTGTATATTTAACTATTAACATTATCTTACAATTCAAGATTAATTAATATATATTATATCTATCTGTTATAACCATCCACTACTCGTTACTATAAGTATTAAAAATTAGTGGAAATATCAATATAATCATAAATATGAGTACAAAGTAACGAATATTTTGAGATTAGTAGCGAATGTTATGAATACAACATCTAGCCCTAGTATTCGCTATTCAGTATCCGCCACATTTAAGAATGTAACAAATATCTCCAAGTATTAAAAATTCTCTCTAAGTTGCAAGACTAACGGGGAGCGACTTCCCTGGTTACGTAATTATATACTGTGACCTTAGTATCTATTAATGTTTGGCAAACAGTGTGAAAAAAAGAAACGCTTACATTACGGTTTATTTGAAAATACATACTCCAAAAATGCGTTTCTAATAATAAGTACGTCTGCTTTAAAAATGTTTGGGAAAATATCCAAGCTCGCATTGTGAGACGAACTCGTATTTATAGTGGTCACTAGTTTTATTCGGTACGTGCTTGCATACGTAATTTTAATCCGCCTTTTCTTTTGTTTCTTTCTTGCTATTTAATATTATTTTTTGATCTCATGCAAAACTCGACAATTCAATATAATTGTGAATAAAACTTCTTAAATGTGCTGCGGCCTATTTAACTTTATTTAGTTTTCAAATCATTATAGTACTGACATTCCGATCATATTTCTTATCTTTTTCAGTTTTATTCATTATTCTAATTTTTAGGACCACTACAATTTTAAACTAATACGTAATTATAAATGTATTGTAGTGGTTAAAAAAAAAGGTTATCATGTCGTAGTTGACAGTCAGATGATGTTCAAGTGATGTAGAAAATCTCTGCATTTGACAAGTTCTTCAAGGAATTTCCCTTCAGGAAATAAAGATGATCAGTAGTGAGATACCTACACATCGAAATTACATATTAGAATTTGAATAGCAAATTTTTACAACAGATATGTCAACAAGAGACGGTGAAAATTGCTGGAATTTTGTGAGAATCCAGTGGCGGCTCGTGAGTTATGAAAGAGGATGAGCACAAAATAAGAACTTGCCTATTTTTTGTACATAAAATCCATTGTCCTATTTTTCATGCTGGAAAAGACGTCTATGACTTTGTTGTAAAAATGCATTCAGTCGATCTTCTGACATTGTGCTTCTCAGAAAAGTCTTAATGCGTTTGAGGGTGGAAAAATATCGTTCACATTCTGCTGCTGATACGGGGGTTGTACAAATAATATCCAGCAGCGGCTGTACATGTGATGCGAGAGATATAGACCGTATTAGACTTGGAAGTTATGTTATCAACGTCCTTCGTGCGACTGAACAACTTACCAACAGTAGCAATATTATATCTCGCTATTTTTACATTGTCTCTTTTTAACATAGACATTGATTTACTCAAGGTTCATCCCTCATACTCACGTTATTGTTCAAGCTATTTGCATGATTACGAATAACTCTAATCCGCGGTGTGCTATATACCTAACAGTTTATTAATTAATTGAATGGGATATGAATTCTGACATAACACCTCTCTCAGTCTATGCAAGTTCCGCCCCACCAATGTAGGATAAGATATTCTAATTACCCTGTTATTTATCCAAAGAATGAAATTTATCTTTTTAATTTTTAGTTATATTTGTCAATGTTTAAAATAAGTTCTGCGGTTGTTGTTCTGTGGGGGAGTTTTTTTGGTTTTCGGGGTTGGTACTGTTTACGCCAATGGGTTTTCGGTTTCTTGTTCGGTATAAAGCATAATGACATTTAAACTTTGCCACTCTTAGCCTAACAATTTTAGTACTACATTCCATATCAATTTTTTCATATATGAAGCAATCCGTTTTTTTAAGACTTTGCGATTACTAATTGTTAAAACTACATAATATTTCATTGAAATTATACAATAACGGTCTTAAAACTAATAGCAAGTAAAAATGCAATGGCTAATTGATTTAATTAATTAACAGGTACCAGAAATGTCGGAAACAGGAAATACTGCTCAAAAGAAGCTAAATCCCAGCAAGACCGCAACCCCAGATGCGGGAGCTAAATACGAAATCTCGGTTGCCACTTTAGTTGCTGCAATTCTATCAAATAACGACAGAATAGAAAATTATCACGTATTCACTAATTTAAAGGAAGCATATCCATTCGATGACGTAGTGGCTAAGGTATTTTTCAAAGGAGAAAATACTCCCTACGCATTTGCCATGCAATTAAAGCACATCGGTAAAGGCGAAACGTTGGATGTGGAAAAGTATCTGAAGGGTTATAATAAGATATCCAATGCCGGAGGATTTAAAACTATAGGAAACATTGGTATTGCCAACATCCACTTTTGCTACTTCTGCGTTAATAAAGTGAAAAAGGCAGATTACTACACACTACATCAGCATAATCCCACCGGTGACTCGTGGAGATCGGTGCTTTCTTTTCCGAATTGCCATAAAATGGCGCTAAACACGGATTACACGGAAACGGATAAAGACTTCTTGAATAACTTCCATTTGTACTTATACCAACCCGATAATAATAAAATCAAAGAAAATATAAAGACACTTTGCAAAATAAAGGATTTAAGCGGTATTTTGAATTTTATTGATAGATATTTTGAGAAAGACGTATTGTGGAAAAGGGGACTGCCTAAAGAAGTGTTTGAAACGGAATTATTGAGAATCCGTCTCTCAGATCACATATTACCTCCGGCAGATATTATCCAACTTCATGATCCACAAAGTACAGCGTGGCATAAAATAACATTGCAGCACAATGTCACAATCGTCACAGCTGAAATGAATATTGAAAAGAGTTTATACGGATCTTGCGCACAAGTACTCAATCGCCTCCTCAACAACAGCTTTAACTGGGACACTTACAAAACTAATCCTTTAGATTCCAGTATCGAAAGTGAGTTCAAAAAGCTTTTTTGCAAAAGGCGGTGTTAGGCACTGGATTGATCCGCCCACTACACTAAAATCTCTAATTATAGAATTATGGAAATGTGGCGAGTTACCACTTATATTGAGAAGCGATGACAATCTACCTGTGTTGAAGGATTACGCACATTTAAGCAAAAGTTATATTATTGTAACAGAAAATGTAGCTACAAAACGGGAAGAATGTAATAACTACCAGCTAAGTGTTTTTACACATGTAAGCGATATTAAATGCTTAGATGTGAGGGATGAACTGCTGCAAGCCATTTCAATATCATTGCAAGGCAGGAAACCGATCACCCTTCACAGTATTATAGATCGTCATCAGGAATTGATTACAGCTTTATCATGTTCCCATATAATACACTTAATGAAATCAAGAATGGCGTATCTGAGTAGGGAATGCTTAGATGGCGACCACAATATGTTATTCCTGATTGAAGATCCAAACTCTACCGCAGACTACAATATAAATAGCATTAACAGGTTAGGAGGTAATATTGCAATTCGGTGTCGGCCAGAAGACATAGCCAAATATCGTAAGCAAATAGAGGGCAATCCAAACTTCCAAAACTATGAAATCTATCATTGTGCCACATCGTCGAGAAATGAAAATTTTATCGTACTAGAAGGGAACAAGTCAGTGTTAGGAGATTTCTTTGTGGATCAAGATGGAGAAGGTGTCTACGCACTAGGGAATAAACCAGTGCCGATTGTTGGATCCACTTTAAAGAATATTCAACCAAGATATATGCCTAGACTTGTGCACAATGCCCTTGTATCCAAATCCCTATTTGATTCGAAAACGAAAGGTATTTGTTTTTTCTCCGGAGATTTTAGTTATTTAAGAGAAAATATACGACTAGATTTGATGGAAGCGCCTGATGAAATAAAAGTTTGACAACAAAAATACCTTCATTAAGGTGAAAGATGTGGACAAATTTTGGAAAAAAGCATGCGATTTAAAGTGCCCTCTACTCCATATTCGAGTTGAAGGGACAGATATGCACTTACTTAGATACAAGGACTGGGCAGGTTTAAGTGAGCATATTTCATACAATGGGCGAAAAATATCAGAAGAAAATATTCTAAGAGAAGTAACAGACGGAATAACTATTTTAACAGGCGAACCTGGCATAGGGAAGTCATCGTTGCTTCAATCAATATTCAAAAATCACGCCATGGAAAAGTATGTCTTGTTTTACGATTTGGTTGATTACAGTTACTTCATTGAAAAACAGAAGTTGGTACCGACTAATATTTCATTAGATTTCTTGTTGGAACAGTCAATTAACCGACGATATAAGGAGTTTCTGTCCGCTTTATTTAAGAAAAGAGATAGAGTATTGATACTTCTAGATTCATTCGACGAGGTATTGCCTACTTACAAAGAAAATATCTTACACTTTATACGAAATTTATCTGCTTGCAATGTACAAATCATTATTGCTTCTAGAACAATAGCAAACTATATCCTAATGGCAAATTTTGAGACTAGTATTTTAAAGGTGGGTTTCTTGAAGGCGGCTGATTATGAAGAATACCTTATGAATTATAGGCTTAACGAAAAGATACTAACAACCATTCCAGATGAATTTTTACAAAGTCCTTTATACCTAAACCTATTGAAGATTATTTCTGAAAATAGCATTAATTTTGAATACTTCAGTAGATTAAGTTTATTCCAAAGCGTCATAGAAATAAAGATGGAACAATACTTCCAAAGGTATTTCTCAGTCGAACATATACCCAACAAAGAACATTATTTAAAGCCCGTTCGAGAATTACATTTTCAGTTAGCACTAATGAGGATACTTGGTATGGATATAGTGAAAGAATTACTTCAGTCCGAAAACCATAAGGAACTGACCCATGAACTCAAATTAGGCGTGGTGTTATCTATAAACAAAGAAGGGTACCCTGCATTTGTTCACGAAACATTCGCAGAATATCTGACGGCTGATTGGATAGTCAGAAATAAAACGAGAAACACTGCTAACAAGATTTACCAAGAAATAAAAAACAGAAAAAGTTGTATATCTTAGATATCCTTTGCGAACATTTAGAATTACATAAAGCTGTCTTAACACAAAATAAACAGCAAATAGAAAAGTATGTCGCAGATCGCCCACATTTGGAAAGGACTGATGCTCTTGGCAGAATGGCCATTCATATTGCCGCTGCGCACCAACCTGATGCGCATTGGTCCGCTCTAGATATTATTATTCGCAGTATGCACAATTTTAAAATCGATTTTACTCACTCTGATGGTCTCATGCAGTGGGATTGGGTACAACACTCGTATCAAGCAAATATTATAGAGTATATGATGCATGCAGAAATTTCAACGTCAGTGTGGGAAGCATATGTGAGCTCCATAGCACAAAAAGCAAAGAACGGCAACAACTATATAAGTCTTTTTAGCGATGATGAGATAACGGAACTGTATGGTGCAGCCATAAGAAGGAATAACATACAAATGATGCGTGATTTGCTTTTCATTGAAGACCTCAAATACAACGGCCTGTCTAAAGCTTTAGAAGTGGATATGTTGCATTTAAGAAGCATCAGAAAATTGACTGCATTACACGTCGCCTGTATATACGGCAATGTGGAAGCACTAAGAAAATTAATAAAGTGCAAACACATAAACGTTACTGATGAGTTTGGATGCACACCGCTTCATTACAGTGTTATGAATCCACCGGAAGTGAGTACAGATATGACGAAAATATTGTTAGAAAGCGGTTCAAAAGTAGATATCGAAAATTATAACCATCAGAGGGTTCTTGATATTGCCGTTGTTTCCGGAAATGTACATATTATGAAACTATTGTTACAAACATATGTTCGCACCAAAAGTTCAAGAAAAGTTATGCTGGAACTTCTTTTCCTTGCAATTGAAGAAGCTGGTAATGGGAGCATCTAGGGGACTTAAATATGCTTTCAGTAAAGAACATTTGGAAATCATAGAATTACTTTTAGAAAAAGGCGCTGATGTCAATGATAAAGACTCATATAATCAAACGCCGCTTATGCTCGCTTGTATGCGTAATAAATTAGATGTCGTGAAAATATTATTGGAAAAACGTGCCAACCTTAACGACGCAACAACGTATGGTAAAACACCGCTTATGTTCGCTTCTCAACACTGTAAATTCGATATCGTGAAAATACTATTGGAAAAAGGTGCCGACGTCAATGGCGCAGGAATACATGGTGAAACAACGCTTATGTACGCTTCTGAATGTGGTAGGTTAGATATCGTAAAAATATTATTGAAAAAAGGTGCCCACGTCGATGGCGCAAGAGAAGATGGTGGAACACCACTTATGTATGCTTTCCAATGGCGTAGTTTAGATATAGTAAAGATATTATTGGAAAAAGGTGCCAACGTTAACCGCGCAACAACAGAAGGTCAAACACCGCTTATGTTTGCTTCTGAATATGGTAAATTAGATATCGTAAAAATATTATTGGAAAAAGGTGCGAACGTCAATGATGCAAGAAGAGATGGTAGAACACCGCTTATGTTCGCTTTTCAATGCGGTGAATTAGACATCGTAAAAATATTATTGGAGAAAGGTGCCAACGTCAATGACACGGAAGAGACGGTAGAACACCGCTTATGTACGCTTCCCAATGGGGTGAATTAGACATCGTAAAAATATTATTGGAGAAAGGTGCTAACGTTAATAACGCAACAATAGATGGTAAAACACCGCTTATGTTCGCCTCTGAATTGGTAAGTTAGATATCGTAAAAATATTATTGGACTATGGGGCCAACATCAATGGCGCAGGAAGAGATGGTGAAACGCCGCTTATGTTCGCCTCTGAATTTGGTAAGTTAGATATCGTAAAAATATTATTGGACTATGGTGCCAACATCAATGGCGCAGGAAGAGGTGATAAAACGCCGCTTATGTTCGCTTTTGAACGCGGTGAATTAGACACAGTAAAAATATTATTGGAAAATGGTGCCGACGTCAATAGCGCAGGAAGAGATGGTACAACACCGCTTATGTTCGCTTCTGGAGAGGGTAACTTGGATATCGTACGAATATTATTGGAGAAGGGTGCCGACGTTAATGGCGCAACAACAACTGGTGCAACACCGCTTATGTCCGCTTCTCTACATGGTGAATCAGATATCGTGAGAATATTATTGGAGAAAGACGCCAACGTCAATGGCGCAACAACAGCTGGTGCAACACCGCTTATGTTCGCTTCTGGAGAGAGTAACTTGGATATCGTAAGGATATTATTGGAAAAGGGTGCCGACGTCAATGGTGCATCAACAGCTGGTGCAACACCGCTTATGTTCGCTTCTATACAGGATAACTTGGATATCGTAAAGGTATTATTGGAAAACGGTGCCGACATCAATGGCGCAACAACAGATGGTAAAACACCGCTTATGTTTGCTTCTGGAGAGGGTAACTTGGATATCGTACGAATATTATTGGAGAAGGGTGCCGACATCAATCGCGCAACAACAGATGGTAAAACACCGCTTATGTTTGCTTCTCTACGTGATAAATTAGATATCGTAAAAGTATTATTGGAAAAAGGTGCCGACGTCAATAGCACAGGAAGAGATGGTGAAAAACCACTTATGTTCGCTTCTGAATGTGGTAAATTAGATATGGTAAAAGTATTATTGGAAAAAGGTGCCGACGTTAATGGCGCAGGAAGAGATGGTGAAACACCACTTATGGTCGCTTCTCAATATGGTAAATTAGATATCGTAAAAATATTATTAGAAAACGGTGCCAACGTTAACGCCACAACAACATTTGGCTGCACTCCTCTTACGTTTGCATATGAAGGAGGTAACATGGACATTATGAATATGCTATTAAGATTTGGTGCTAGCACATCAGCTAGGTCGTCTAGACGTACTGGATTAAGAACGTGTCTCCCGTTGTGGCTGCGGCGAATACTTAGAATGGAAAATGAGACGTGATTGAACACAGGGTCGCAAATTAGCTAAACTTCATAAAGATTTGGAATCTGGGGCATCGAAAAACATGCTATCCGTTTATAGACTCACATGCCAACTATTTCTCACGAATGGAAGTGGGGAAGAATGTGTGGATTATACTATTGCACAATTAATATTATATCGGTGACTCACATTTATCCATACAAACAAACAAATTGAACAAGCAAAGAAAGAATTGACGAAAAGATCTATTTTTTACACTAAAAGAATTTAAAATGTTATCCTTGGTAGGTTAATCTCATTATGTGATTTGCAATATACCCTACAAATGATACTCATATTATTTTGTATGATGTGAACGAAAAAATATTTATTATACATTAATTACAATGGATTGTTAATTGTTTATTCCGGCCTTTTTTAAATTGTTGGTTTTTTTGACACGGAGCAGGGGGAACTGTACAGATACTTGGGCTCCCTACAAGTCTGAAAAATTAATAATAAAACTGCCAAGGAAAATGTATCTAACTGCTAAGTATCTCCAATGTCTAAGGCGCAGTTATCAGTAAGAAATACTATCAAGGCCATCAATACATTTGCAACTTCAATATTGACGTCTAGTTTGGCATTTTGAACTTGACAGGAGTTAGGACGCAAGAGAGCATAGCACTCGCACCACCTACTGAAAGGTTTCATTTCTCGCGCTGCCAAGGTGGAAGAGATATTCCTAGTGCCTATTCTAGATATTTTGCAGAAGTACGAAGATTAAGAGATTATTTTGGAAACCAAGCACCAAACTATGGTACAAAAAAGTTAAAGGACTCATTCCGTTACTATTAACAGATCTATACGACTCTTCCACAGAGATTCACAAGCCCAAAAAATAGCAGAAAAGTGTAGGAATAAATCGTTACATGGTAACATGTTACCGCGATTGAAAGGCCAAACTATTAGACAGTGGCTTCACAACGATGACTACAGATGAGCAACTGAAGAATATATAGCTGCTTTTTGTAATGATGTTGCTTGCTTGTACTAGGTATTATTGGTGTAGCATCAACACTTTTTTATTGACATTTTTATATGCATACGAACGTTGTGTGACAGACACGCACATATAGACAAAGTAAATCAGTCTTTCGACTAAGCAGCATAATTTTATTTATCTCTGTCCTTAAATATATTACACTGGCGACGAGTAATTGGTTAAATAATTAAACAAATAAAATAATTGCTTTTCCAAAATGGCAATTGGAAAAATTGAAGAATTTAAATTAAATGAAAAGAATTCGTCTTTTTCGTAATTGTGGCACGAGTGAAACAATACTTCAAGGCAAACGGAATTGAAAATAAATTAAAAACTGCGGTTTTAATTACCGCTATGGGAGACGAAGCATACGAATTGATGGCTAATTTGTGTGGAATAGTTTCAGAATCGATTGAACTAATGAGTGAACATTTACAACCCACTCTTTCCGAAATAGTCAACAGGTATAAATTTCGTCAACGAAGACAATTGGAAAATGAATCAATCTCCATATATGTAGCTGTTCTAAAGAAGTTATCAAGACCGTGCATTTGACAAAAACATTAGAAGAAAATTTTCAAGATCAGTTGGTTTTCGGTTTAAGAAATGAGACAATTCGACAACGTCTATTTTTGGAGAAGAATCTGGTGTTCAAGGCGGCAGTGGAGTTGGCAATTAATGTGGAGGCAGCTGAAATCAACGCGGAATTAATTCAAGGTACATCATTAAATAAAATAAATCTTAAAAGGCAGTTGAAGCTTGGACAAGGACAGCAGACACCCGTTGAGGCGAAGAAGGAAGAAAAAGTGTGCACCAGGTGTGGTAAGAAAAATCATGACTCCCAAAATTGTTATTTTAAAAATGCTAGATGTCACATTTGTAAAAAGATTGGACATATATGCACTGTATGTAAAAATAAATCCAACAATAAATTTAAGTTGAATAAATATTTAGATGTAGGGAGAGATAACGATGGTATCACTGAAAATTTTGAGAATAATTTGTTTCATTTAATTCGTTCAATTAAACTCGAAATGGAAGTAGAAACTAGTTCTGCTTAAAACTTATTTTAAGGACCTGAACTTATTATATTATATTTTCTTAGACGATATTTTCATTCATTCAGATACATTGGATGATCTATCTTGAAATAAATAAACACGTGTTTGAGAAACTTAATCAGTTTGATCTTAAAATTCAATTAACTAAATGTAATTTTGGTAAAACTAAGATAGATTTTTTGAGTTATGTAATTGACAATGTAGGATTACATACTACTCCTAAAAAAATTAAAGCTACTGAGCCAGTTAAGGTACCCACCAACATGACCGAATTCAAAGCTTTTTTGGGCTTAGTAAATTATTATGCGAAATTTATTCGAAATATTTCTTCTTAATTACATCCATTGTATGAATTGTTACGTAAAAACAAATAGCTTTTTATTTAATCGAGAATGAATTTATCTCTTCAAATGTTTTAGTTCGTTATAATCGTAGTTTACCAATAGTTTTAGCTTTTGATGTTAGCGCATATGGAATAGGAGCCGTTCTGTCGCATGAATACTAGTGATGGGGCAAGCGGATCCAAAAAGCATCCAATAGGCTTAAACGAATATGAACAAATAAGAGCTTGGCACTGATAAAAGTAAGATCTCCGAGGAGTTGATCCGGAAATTGCTTTTTGCGCGGTGACTAAAATAAAAAAAAAAAAATTAGATTGAAAAGACAGCTATAATAATGACGCTATAATAGAAGATAGCATGATTAGTATTTTGTTTTGACGTCTCGAGTAAACACATTCACAGATGTTATGAAGTAGTCAAATAAATGTTGTAATTAATTTAACTTAGTGTAGGTTAAGGAATATGTATTAGTGTAGTATTATTTATTCACTTAGTTTGATCTATATTTCACTGCGTAATTAAATAGTTATGAAAGCTAGTAATTGCAAGTTACTTAATCTGTCTAGAATATCTCTTTTATTATTTAATATTGTTTATTTCCATTTAACGTTATTTATTGTAGCTTTAAGCAGAAATATTAATTCGTAAGTTAATGTTGGAACCACTTATAGATATCATGTTTGTATATACATTGCTTAATAAATTATCCATATATTATTTCTTGTTTCCTTTTTATCAGAATCTTCATAAGACATCAAGAACACTTACTCACTGGATTAAATACAATGATATTATATATGATATATGTAGCTACTTAAAATCCAGTTTTGTCGATCGAATACAGATTGTAAAATTACGATTGATAGTATCATGTTAGTATAAAATTCCCAAATTCTGATTTATTACATGTTTATAAGATTTAAAGCGAGATATACTAAATATTTAGGTGAAAGAAATCTAGAACTTATTATTTTAAACACTAGTAATCCAGTATGAGTTTGATTACATAAATGTAGAATATATTCCAGTACGCTCTAATACCTTTTCTTACACTTTTTTAAGATAGAACTAACTTCATTCCTTTCATATATTGTAAAAAATCCAAAATTTACAATGCCATTCATATGTTGAAGCAATACATTCTACTTATATTATGTAGCTCTCTATTCATGCCCCAGTAAAAATAATTTCTTTTACTTAGATAATAATTTACCAATAATCATCAACTCAATAATTTTCAGAAGCCTAATTTTTATACTACATTCTAATTCTAGATATTGTTTTTCTTTTATAAGAAACGGCACTTATATTAATACTTCATAAATTTAGTAAACTATGTGTGATTAAACGGATTGGCAATTAGAAATTTTATTTTTTCACTACTAGTTGTAAAGATCCCGTAAATGAACTTAATGTGTGAGGAATAGGAAAAGTCCGTGGAAAGGAGTGGGCCAAGGTTAAAGAATTACATGTGTGTTATAGGTCTTATTTTAGTGCACAACGAACTTTCGAAGGTATTAAGTATTGTGAGAAAACCACATTACGTTCTTGAGAATTTGATAATCACAATCTATTCCTACCTTCAAAAACAGCTTAGGAGAAAGTGGTCGAATTCTGCGCAGACGGATAATTCTGCGCATTTGTGTTTCAAGGTTCACATAACTTACGGCCGGTTTCATAATGAAATTAAAGTGCCTTCAAGATTTAAAGTGAACTTTAACTTCGAAAATTCGTTTCATAATTTCACTTTAACTTTAAACTGGGTTTTAAAGGTCCTTTAAGTTAAAGTTTTTATGTTGCGGCTTTACCTCGTAAAAATCAACTTTATTTTCACGCGCAAGCGTATAACCAGGTATAACGAACAAATCAGAGCGACAGCAGTTTCAAAGAGTGTAAACATAACCAAAGATACTGCACTATTTTGTATTACTACAGCACTTTTTATATCCTGTCTTGTGTTCAACGCACCTTTGCTATTTTCAAAATGAATATAGTAGGAACAAGTTCGAGTGCATCATCAGATGATGAGGTAGAAGTAGTTGTAAGAAGGCGAAAAGTGTATAGAAATAGAGGAGACTGTTTTAATAAATTCAACGAAAGTTGTCATATTTTGATTTCAGTTGTTCGACACTTTGATACTGATAATTTTTGCTATTAAAATTATTTCGGATTTTTTCCCATGATTTCTCCTGTAACAGGCAAGTTTTTACATTTGCAATAACTCAATGAAAACTTCTTTTAACATACCTTTTCCTGAGTGAACACTTCGTAGCCTTACACTCTATAATGTGCTGCTCTTTTTGCACTTCTTCCACCAATAATAATTCCTCATTTTTGCTGAAATTGGTAGATCTGTTCTTTTTACTTTTATCGCACAATTTTCAATTCTTAATCGATTCCAATAGGAAACAAATTAGATGTACTAAAATTTACAGTAGTAAAATTCAGGTAATCCACGGGACTAGACCACCATAGACTGTGAAAATTAAGGCCGCAAAAGTGTCGGTACGACCAACATAAAACAGATAAATAGCAAAAATTACTATGAACTAGTGTTCCCAACATTCAAACATTGCATTCACTTTACTGTTACTAAAGTAGGATGCTATTGTCTTTATGAAACGCAGCAAGTTTAAAATGACTTTAAAATCGACTTTAATTTAAAGCTGACTTTACTTAAAGGTACTTTAACGTTTTGATTATGAAGCCGGGGCGTTACTTACTCGTTTGTACGATACTGTCACCTAGGAGCAAGCAAGTTAGTGTGTAGGAGGAGGCACCGTTATTTGTATTTCTTTCGTCGTTTATGTCGTTATCATTTCTTCCAAATGACTCATCATCTAAGGAGCCGCCTCAAAAGAAGTTCCCAAGGGACATCTTTAATTCTTGTAACAGCGCAATGAGCTTTCCAAAGTTCTAAGCGGCAATCGATGATGACTATAAATCTTAGCTGGCCGCAATTTGCCAATGTGACTGTGTAACTTTATACTTTTCCCATTTTGCAATGCAAATCTAGCGCGCCCTTCCGGCTTAGGCGTGCATGAAATTGATACCCGGAATCGTCCTTTGCCACCGAATCAATTAGGGGGGGGGGGGGGGGGGGGGGAGGGGGGGGGGAGAAAAGAAGGGATCGCTAACCTGCACTTGGTATGGTAAGGTAAGTTAAAGAGACGGCATCGTCTTGCCGCAGATTTATTATTTCAATTTTCCGTTTTATGGGCACCAATAACGGATGGTAGATCAGCCATTACGGACCGTTCTAAGATCGAATCGCGCGTAGGTCGTGTTTAGCGCTCCGGAAACGGACCGTTCGCTTCCGGTGACGTTAGAGGCCCCGGAAATCTAAATGTATGCGCGCCGGTATTAAAAGGGAAGTAATTGAAGTTTCACGCTTGGATAAAGGATCGTCCCGAGGCAAAGGGTTTTCGGTGCAAATTCTGGGAAAACGATTGCGAAATTACACTCTAAAAAATGATGGTAAATTTAGCTCACTGGTATGTGAAAAAACATATGAAATATAACGGTAAAATTACACCAAAAAGAGGGTAAACATGAGATTACCACAAATTAGGTTTAATTTTGCCTGGTAAACCGACTTTGATGGAAAAATACTTCAATAAATGAAGTAATTTTCCCCCACTTGGGGAAATTTGCTTAGTAGCAAGGAGAAATAACATATTTAGTGGAATATTACCTCTTATGTTGGTAAAAATACAATATGGACAATACAAGGGACATGAAATTCTGATTATATATACAGGGACCGGCATAAATCTATTGTATCTATTGTAATTGTCCAAGGCCTACAATAGCACTTTCCTCACATGGTTTGAATACTATTTTTTCCCAGCTAGTTCAATTTTATCTAACTCATATGTAGGTATGTCTTTATTATTTTTGTCTTAATTAATTAATTAATCTCTAAAAATAATAAAGACATACCTGTAAGTGACATGATAGATAGTAGGCTTAATCTGTCAAATATTTTTTGCGAACTGTTTTAAAAGTGTTTAATGATAGTTTAATTGTAATTTAATACCTAATAACTTAGCAATTATCTCATAAATAGGCTCAGACTGGGCGGAGTGTACTAATGTCATCACTATTAATAATATCACATATTATAAGATGTACCGTTTCATCATGTCAACATCACTTACTTTTACTCCCTAGGGAGGTAAAGTACAACATTTCCCCCCTCAAATGAGGGAGGAAAGTGGACACACACTCCCTGCTGGGAAAAAAAAATAGTTTACTACATTATTTTGTTGTTTCTAATTTCAAAGCCTACTTACTTATAAGAAACAGAACGATATGTATGTCTAACAAGTATGCATTTCTAGAGTTTCATTTCTTGTTCTAGTTGTTCATTACTATTAGTTATTGTTTAAATGTGTTTGCTTATTAAGTATTTCTATAGATAGATATCTGCATCTAACCTCACATCTACACCGATAGATATCTGCATGCAAGATCTCACCATCATCCGATGCAGAAGAAGACATTAATACAAACTTTGCTATCGAGAGCCGAACCATCAGTGACGAACAACATCTTACCAGTGAAAAGATACATTTGGAGAAAGCACTAAAGAAGAATGGTTACACTGACATCGACATAAGGAGAGCCACTAGAAGAAGACGACACTGGAGAAAACTACAGAACCACGAAGAGGGATGGCGTGTTTACCTTACACAGCAGGAGTCACCGAAAAAGTAGGCCGAATTTTGAAGAAACGTAACGTACACGTACGCTTCGGGACTGCAACGTCGATCCAGCAGTATCTACCGACCGCAAAGGATAAGATATCCAAGGGGCGCACAGAAGGTATCTACAAAATAACATGCCAATGCGGACAGTGCTACGTCGGACGAACGGGAAGACCATCGACATAAAGAATAAAAGAAACACGAGAGGGACGCAAGATTAAGAAGGACCGAGCAATCAGCGGTGGCAGAACACATGCACGACACCGGACACAAAATGGATTTCAAGAATGTAAAAGTAATAACTACCACAAGAACTACGGGAAAAGACTCATCAGGGAAGCCATAGAAATAGAAAAGAAAAAACCGTTAACAGAGAAGAAGGGTACCACCTTAGCAACACGTGAAGAGCTACTACGAACCGTCACGGTCAATGGAGCGGAAACTACACGGTTGGATGCACGGGGGCGTTATATAAGAAAATGTCGGACCATGGAGAATCAGTTCAGTTATCCTGAAGAAGCGGTCAGTATGAAAGCGAAACGTCGAGCGAAAGTTTTGACACACGCGAACCCGCAAGAAAGCTGTTAGTTAAAATATTTTTATCATTAACTAAAAATACTGGTTATTTATTTCTACTGAGTTTTGTAATTTTGAAACCTACATAAATACCTTCGGTGCGTGCAATAACATTGTGAGGGCTTAGATATTTAGTGTTATCAGTTTTGGACTACCGATTTCACTTTTACGCAGAAAAAAATATGATAATTTTCAATAAAAGTAATGTTTGCTAAGCGGTTTAGAGAGAAAATGTTTGTAAAATTTTATTTATTGCTACTAGATACAGTCCCTTGCAACAACAATTGTCACACTGAAATTGTACTTTTCAGTTTCCGCTATGTTAATTATGCAAAAATTGACAAAATTGTTTGAGTATCAATCAAATTTGGAAATGGTACTGCACTTGAGCTGCTAAAAGCGAAAAAAATGGAAATATGTAATTCAATGAAACAATATTTGCAAAAATTGTAATTTTTATTATTTTTTAAATATGTTTACAAAAATTTGCCTGCGGCCTCAGAATTGAATTCTAAGCAACTTTTTCAAATAACTTTTTTGGATATCATGTCATCTAACCTCACTTTTTGGAGATTTACGCCATATTTTTTAAATTTACCGCCATACTAGTGGTCACGTGACATGTGTCAAAATAAATTTTGGGGTTTCTAGACATGCGCAACCTATTCCCCAAAAAAAGTTCTAGTATATTTTAATAATAAAAAAATTTCCCATATCTTGCAATATTTATGCCGGTCACTGTATATGTATCTGTTATTTGATTGGAACACAAAATGTTTAAAAATGTTTTTTTTGAACATTGCATTACATTGTGGCGCTTGATCAAAAATTAAAACCGTTACGAGAATGCATTACATAACCGTCGACTATACAACGTGCAAGCGTTTGAAGTACGCAGTTTGAATACAAGTGCGGCATCTACACTGATGGCTTCAACGCATAAATGTAAATGGTGTGTTTTTCATTTTGTCTTGCAAATAAAGATTGAGGCAAGTTCATTTTACATTAATTATATATTGAGATGATTACCATGTACTTAGCTATGACAGCACACATAAATAATAGACATACACCCGCCTATGGATATCTATATAGGATATGATATACTGCTAACTTAACTTCAATAGCATTTGGCGGTATTGTTGCTACAAGATATGATACATTTATTTAATATCAGTTATATTACAAATAAATCAAATCAAATCAAATAAATATATTTTATTTAAAAAAAAAAAACAGTTTCGCAATTCTTCCAAAAATACCTTACCATTAATATCTTCACCACATCAGCTATCGACCATATCACAACAATAATAAGATGTCACGTCTCCAGACGTTCCCACCCGACATAAAAGTACTTTAGAGGACCCCGAAAGCGACCCAAACCGATGTTTATTTTGGTAGAGTATTCCGATTTTTCGAAACGACCCACCCAACATCTCCCCAAAGGCCTCTAACGTCGTAGAGGCACACATACGCTCTCACCCTTCATATTTTTGACAAATTGCGACCGAAACTTATTTACATATTCGCTGGATAGTTAGGAGGAAAAAAGGCAAACATGCGGGCGAAGTAAACGACGTAAAAAGCATATTTTAAAATTACACCATCCAGTGTTATACAAGCTGTCCACTAGTTGGAGTAAAATAAACTAAAGTGTAGATTATGTCATGTCTTAAACACATTCCAAACAAAAGAAAACTAATTTATTTTATATAAAATGTGTCCGAATAGTATCTTGATATTTTCTTAATGCGAAAATCCTCCATAAGAATGAGCTGCCAATTGATCAATCATGTTACCCTTTGTAATTGTAGTATTTTTTTCTTTTTGGATTCGTTTGCTCGATGTATAGTCTTGTAAAAGTCGTAAACGACCTCAGAAGCGAGGAAGGAATAAATCGTTTTCTTTTACGACCTTTTTTAAGAGGAGAAAGTTCGGGAAAGTGTAATAGAATAACTAACAATAAGATCGTTTTGATTCTATCATTTTGTTTCTGTTTGTTGAAGTGCTTTTGGTACGTTAAAACTTTTCTGCGTTCTTTTATTTGTTTTCTTATGTACCTTGCAAATTTAAAGGCACATAACTTAAATCATCAACAAACCTTCTACAATAAAAAGAAATCACTTCATATTGCATAAAAAAAGATGTCGAAATCAATAATACTTTATTATCAATTTCTGAGACCCTGACTTGCACAATCACATTGCAATAGTCAGATATTTTATCGAACATTAAATTTATTTCTTTTTTCCCAATTAATAATCAATGACAGGATTTGTTTCGATTTTGTTTAGATTCCAGAATTCAACAAAAAAAAAATAATAATGATAAGAGAAGAGACATGTTTTAACAATAAGGAACCGAAAATTAAAATATATATACAGGGTATTCCACGTAAGTGGTTCATTAAAAGTTTATGATCTATTATTTACTTAAATTTGAGATTTTGCCACCATGATCTGTTCGATTCTGATCGAACAATTGTCACACTGAAAACGTACTTTTCAGATTTCGCTATGTTAATTATGCAAATGTGACATATTTTCAAATGCAGAAAACTCATTTTTTTTAATAGAACAACCTGTATTTTAATTCGGAATTAGGAAGTAAATATCATCCCCTATCACTTTATATGAGCATTCCCTATACCTATCTTTAATAGATTTTGAGATATGAGCGACTTTTTGTTAAACAGACTAAGTATTCTCGCTCATATCTCAAAATCTATTAAAGATAGGTATAGGGAATGCTCATATAAAGTGATAGGGGATGATATTTACTTCCTAATTCCGAATTAAAATACAGGTTGTTCTATTTAAAAAAAAATGAGTTTTCTGCATTTGAAATATGTCACTTTGTTCTCAGTTTGAACACCTGTATGTTAGAAATAAAGTGTGCTTACGTTTCTTAGAGTTATATCTACAGTCATAACATAGCAAATTGGAATCTCTAGTTGCAGTATTACCGAGATATTAATTTCTCAATGATGCAATGATTATCACTAAAAAAAAAGAAAAACTTAAATAACTCAAAAACGGCAACATGTAGCTATAGGAATAGCTAATGAAAACTGACGTATTTATAGCTGTGGAATCCAAAAATGAATAAAAAATTATATCATTCTATTTAAAATAACAAAGTTGACATCCATTTCCGGTCAACCGGAAGTGATATTTTGGTTAAAGTATTTTACATTTATAGTTCCCGTAGAACAGATAATGGTGCCAAAATCTCAAATATAAGTAAATAATAGAACATCATAAACTTTTAATGAACCAGTTACGTGGAATATCCTGTATATTGCTATGAAATCAAAGGTATGGAATCTAATTTAGTCATTTAGAACAGGTTTCAAAGCCAAATGAAGAAGTAATTGAAAGTTGAAGTGCATACTCGGTTGGCTACTTTACAGGCAAATTTTGAATTGGTTAAAAATGACTATAAAAATGGACCATTTTAGCAATAGGTGCTAAGTATAGCCTTAATTATAATGTAAACTTTATTTTCTATGTTAATTCAAGCTTACCTGGTATGTTTTTATGTTTTTATTATATTTTACTCGAGATGTCTATTTAGTAACTTTTGCTGTATTCTCCTCAAACTAGAGCAGCTGAAGTACGAAGAACAAAAGAAGAGGACCCATGTTGTCGTCACCGCCACCTACTATTTATCTTCCCACATTGAGATTCTCCATGGCCGGCGATAGAATCGACGGCAATAAGACTGTTGGTGGCATATTGTCCACTCTTTTATATATAAAAAAAAATGGATTGCGAGAAGGAATGCACCCAACATGAGGACGAGGGGATTAGGAACCCGTGCGGGCTAATCCCAGCAAAGAAAGAGGACCCTAGTAATTCGAAAATTATCGACTATTACCTGAAAATTTGAATAATAAAAAAAATAATAGATATTTTGAATAAATATTAGAAAGAACACATTACATTCAGTAATATTATATAAAATTCAAAGTGTTACAGCAAATTTCCAATTTCAAAACCTATTCTTGTTTAAATTAAGTAAAAGAATATACCTATATATACGATTATTATACCCCACTAGATCAATAAATGTAGACATATATATCGCCAATTTTTGCTTCGACTGCTATGCAAAGTCTTCATTAGTTTCCCTAGATGTAATAATCTCGGCTAGAGAGCTGGGATTTCCAATACACAAAGGCCCTGAAAAAAACGGCGCTAATACTATACCGAGGGAATATCGGTACAAAAGCGCTCTTTCGCAAAAAAAAAAACGAAAACACATTCCCTAGAAATTACATAATGGTTCTCGTCTCGCTATTGGCAATAGTATTGGGCGCTGTGAGTCTACCAAAAGAAAATTTTAAACGTGGGCGTGTATGAAGCGCATTCAGCTGAGCGCCTCGTCTATTTTCTTTGTCTCGGTCTGATTTTTTTTTTAGACCGCGAAGAAAGCTATCGATAATTATGTTTAACTTTGTCTGTTGTGTTGTTTACAGTCGCTGGAGTGTAAAAAAAAATGATCATTTCCATCTTGTTAATTCTTGCCGAAAGCGCTAAAGCCTTTCATAGCTTTGAAATTTTAAATTACATAATATAAGAAGATACAGTGTGTTTCCGGGAGCAAGAATAAATCCGAAAAATGAAATTCTTTTAATGTCACGAAAAAGTAAATGGGCTATGCACACACATCGACTGTTTACCCGAATAAGATTGTGAAATTTGGCTAGTACCGAGCTGCGGTAATGGTCAGGGTAAATGTTAATTCTTTGTCCGAGTTGCGACGTTGCAGTACGATAGATGCAGGTAGATTCGCTTGCTATTAATTAAAGCACGCGACAAAACGTGTTCGGAACTCAGTGACGTTGCCTTACACGCAGTCTATGCCTAGGAACTTGCATATCTATTTACATATATCATATGTACCTACATAGTTTTGCGAAGTCAGTAGAGAATATTATGTAAGGTTCTGTATTCACATGTAAGAGAACTTCATATTTACAAAGTCAAATCTAGAAAAGTAACAATAATTAACATAATTTAGTGAAAAGAGCTTTCCCTGTTTTTGGCCTAGTTGCATCAATATTTTGAATAGAAGTCTTTAGGTAGGGGCGTTGATTGGATTTATTAAGACTCAATACATTTTTTTGATAAACGTTTAAATTCAACGTGCCGCTAGATATAACAAACTTACCATCATTTTCAAATGTATTGTTGTGGAAAATTACAATGTTGTGATATTAATAATATGTAAATTATTTCTAATCAATGATAAAAAGACACCAAGTTTTTTTTAGTTAGTGATTCTTTATTCCTGCTTGTTTTTCCTCTTTTTTTTAATAAAATACAATAAATAAAGAAAATGTCACTATTACTTATTTAAATAAGTAATACAATTATATATTTTAATTATATCTTGTTACAATGCTTAAAACGTATTCAAAGTATAAATTATTTTAGCAATTCTTACTTTTCATTGAAAGCCTGAACGGAGATATTTGAGTACTGCACAAATATAAATAAACAGCTACATCTAAGACGCCGCCAATGCGTAAAATATTGCGAAAACACAGCTGCGTTGTGGTTCGTCCCGAACAAACAAGTTATGTATATATACGTCATTGCTGTGCTTTGAAATATTCCACGTGATTTACGAGCGCATGTAGTTTTTATACATAGGTGTGTTTTTCTTACACGGAAAAAAATTGTCAAAAAACCAACAATTGTTGAACAGTTAACAACAATTTGTCATGGGAATACGACTGGCTACAACGTATCTAAATTTCTATCACACGATTGTAGTTAACGGATTGTATTTCTATTAATTAAATACAATATTGTCGTAAAAATTACTGAAAAATCTATTCCAAGCGTTGACACAATAGTGTGTATATTTTAGTTACAGATATTGTACGAAAAATCACCTTATTAGGAAGTAAAATTTAACATAAATTTTCTTACTATTTACTACACTTCTGTGTGAAAACATAAAACAGTATTGTTTCAGATAACACTACAATTTTATAGTAAAAAGTGCTAGGTGTTGTATCAATAATACCGCATTTAAATGCAAAATTTTATTCATATATGAATAAATAATATAATATTAAAATATAACAGTATGATAAACATATGACATGTAAATATATTTTTTATACATTATGCGGAAAAAAAAACAAAAAACTTCAACAACACATCATTTAGCAATCAGCAATAACTCGTGGTTTGATGTGCAGGCGCATATGACATGACTCTGATCTGGTGACCCAAACTGTGTTTACTTATAAAGTTCAGAAGATACCTGTACAATTGAAAAGTATTCCTTGAACTTGGGCTCGATTAGTTTTCGAACACCCAATACAAGAGAAGCTCCTTTATTTGTCATTTCAATATTTGTCAATAGTTGTCAGAGTATTCATTCACTTTATTGCCAGTTTCTGTTTTCTAAAATGAATTACACGAATGCTGAGATGTGTGATATGCATTTCGTTTACGGTTTTGCCAATAGAAATTTGCGTGCTGCTAGACATCTTTATGAAGAACGATACCCGAACCGCATCATCCCGCATCATTCAATATTTGCCCGTCTTCACCAACGTCTTAGTGAAACGGGAAATTTTAAAAAACGGACGACTGATAACGGGCACCCATCTACAGTGAGAACTCCACAATTTGAAGAAATGGTACTAAATGAAATTGAGGAACATCCTACTACAAGCACTAGAAAAATTGCGTTTGTTTTAAACATTAGCCAGGCCACAGTTTGGAGAATATTGGAAGATCAACTGTTGTATCCATATCACATTCAACGGGTGCAGGCACTTTTGCCGGCAGATTTTCTGCAAAGAGTGGCTTTTTGTCAATGGATGCAACACAAAATCCTGACTATTTGATGGCTCAAATATTCTTCACCGACGAGGCTACTTTCTCTAGAAACGCGATTATTAATTTTCATAATAATCATATATGGGCCGAAGAAAATCCGTACGAACTAGTCAATGCCCGTCATCAACATCAGTTCTCTATCAATGTGTGGGCCGGAATTGTTGGAGATCACTTGATAGGTCCACATTTTTTACCGATGCGGTTAAATGGCGAGGTATACCGCAATTTTCTTGAAGAGGAGCTACCCCTACTACTGGAAGAAGTTCCGTTGCAATTAAGATTACAAATGTATTTTATGCATGACGGTGCTCCAGCGCATTTTAGTTTAGTTGCTCACGAGTTTTTGGACAATACGTATCCAGATCGGTGGATAGGACGGGGAGGTCCACAACCGTGGCCTCCTCGGTCTCCAGACTTAAATTCTTTGGACTTTTTTCTCTGGGGTCACCTTAAATCATTAGTTTATACGACTCCCATTGAAAATGTCGATGAACTGAGAAATCGTATTATCGCAGCTTTTCAAACAATTCGAAATCCCCCTGGTATTTTAAAACGGACTCGCCAGTCAATACGACGGAGGATAGAAGCTTGTATTGCAGTTGGGGCGATCATTTTCAACAGTTAGTATAAGTTAATTTTTGTTATACTAATTATTTGTTAATTTAAATAAAAACATTAATTATGTTAACTTACTATTAAACATTGTACAACTTTAGAACTAAGCGATTTTGGACATATGTTCTTATGAACTTTTATGATTAAAATAACCCCAGGAATCAGCGCTTAAAGTTTGTCGCATATATTGAGAATCACCCTGTATATTTCGTCAGTATGGCATCGTATGTTGTCTTCCCCAATTATTGCCACCTGATGGATGAATTTCGACAAATTGTGCACGAACAAGCTAACCTAATTGAAAGAGAAAGTGAGCCCCGAAGAGAACCATTTTTTTTTCTACCATGCGTGCGTCCCAACTGGCCGCGTTCACTTCATAAATCATCCGCTCGGGTTTTAAAACGGTGTCCGAACAACTTAGACCGCCGATTTTGTCATCAATTACGTGCCAGTCCCGCTACTTCCCGTATCGTCCCATTCCCCTGCTATTAGGGCTGGAAGTTTTCATTTAATTAGCGCGGGATAATTTATGTTTTGTCGTTGTCACGTCGAGTTTAACTTTTGACAGAAGAGTTCCCGTGTCGTCAGTCCGAATTTAAAACAAGACGCTGCCAAAAAAATATATTTTAATTTAATTCCATCGTTAACTAATTTATCTGGAGTCTGGACCTACTTTAAGAGAATTTGCGAAGTTTAAACGCTACAATGTGCTATCATAAATAACTCAGTATAATTTGAAAATCATTATAAAAAAATATAATTTACAGTTTAAATTATACACAGTTTTATATTAAGCCGGGTGGAAGTTTAATTAACAAATACGAAATTTTGAAATTTAGACAAACAAAATGTAATCCTTGCTGTATCTTAACATTTTTTTAGGGCGTGCATAAATCGGACACTAAAATTTTGGGTAGATCATGAATTCGACGCTGGCTACCTTCGACGTCCTTTAGAAACGTAAATGAATTGAACGCTATTAATTCTTGCCATAAATTCATAGACAAGAATATAACTATTAGAAAAAGTTTAGACCATTCCGCATTCGCGAACTTTCAGATTGTGTAGAAACCGCCATTTTGATGTATAGATCAGCTGTTGTTAGTAGTTTTGTTTGGGAGGTTTATAAAACGCATTGTTTTTAAAGTTATTCGTGTTTATATTTTCGTATTATTTAAGCATTTATATTTATACTATATTTCCGATAAAGTTGTTTAGTAATTAGTAGTTTATTTAAGTTAGTTGAATTATTGAATAATACGTTGTTAAGTAAATAATTTATTTCCCTGGACAGTTTTCTTTTAATATTTTAAGAGTAGTTTGAAGTATTAAGAGAACGGAAGAACATTTAATGAGGTGTGTGGTATTATTACTGTGAATAATTAGATGTGAATTAGCATTTATGTTGTCATCAGTTTCCACTGTGGTTTCCATCAGTAAGAGCCAACTATAATCTACGTGTTACAGATATGTGGTATAACTTTATCACATTCTGCTTTAT
This sequence comes from Protaetia brevitarsis, assembly GCA_004143645.1. NCBI lineage: Eukaryota > Metazoa > Arthropoda > Insecta > Coleoptera > Scarabaeidae > Protaetia > Protaetia brevitarsis. Next base: position 398,083 of record RXPK01000270.1, read on the forward strand.
AAAGAGTGCTTATTGCAGGTTAAGTCTGCTGAAAGAACTTGAGAAAAAATAAATATACGACTGTCGCAACAAAATATAAAGGTTTTCTGCATGTTGCAAGCATAGATGAATGAATTCTAGTTTCAGATGGATTAAGGGGGCGTACAACAAAAAATTTCGTTTCTGTCAAAGAGGTGCGAGATTAACAACTTTTAAAATGTAGATGGCGCGGCCTGTTTCAAAATTGTTTGGGCGAAAAATAATATATACATGTCGAAGTTAGCACGACACGGATAATCACGAGGTCGGGTGCTATTTTTAGTCATTTTGTGTATATGAGAGAGAAATTCCTTTTTAGAGGGAAGCTATGAGAAAAAGTTTGTTTTAGAGGGAATTATTACATGAAATATTACACTATTATTAGAATGAATCAATAGAAGTTAAAAAAAAAACTTTATTTTTATGGTTTATTTTTTGTATTTTTTGTTTTTGTATCGGTACACTTATTTCAATTTATTAAAAAAGTTGATAAATTTGTATTTGCCGCCTAAAAAGCAGGAAATTTTCGTGTCGGCGAGGCGCCGGAAATTGCCGATGAATGCAAGGCATATGAAGTTCGTGTCATTTTTGAACATAAACAGATAAACATAACATAAACGAGCGTGAAATAAAATGGAGTAAATTATTTTTTTTTTGTAAGGAGAATTGAGAGTGCTCGAGACTTATATGTGCTTACTAGATTATTTATTTGTTTTATAGAAAAAGTACTGTTGTAGGATATATTGAGGAGAATCAACAGGTTGATGAGAATACATGGCAAATGTCCATGATGGTTATATTACCTCTGGGCTTGTTACCGAAATGAAATAATTCTAGGAAAAATTTGAAATGAGCCCTGCCGCTCTGAGGATCGCACAGTTGTGTAAGTCTAATCTAAATGGCACTTATTGCGAGTACAAACGCATACATTTTTGTCAAAAATAATATATGGAAAGGTGTTAATTATTTCAACAAAATAAGTTAGTTGCGACAATTATTATTATAGCTATTATTGCTAGAAAAGGTCAATCTTTTCGTGATATCGACGTGTTTTGTGCAGTGACATAACCTAAAAATCGCATCTTAAGAAATAAGAAAATGTAGTCTGCAAAGAAAAATATATATTCCACATAAATCTGCAGTCATTCAAGATCCATATAGCCAATACCACGGTCCTCAAAAAGGCTGAGCTCATCTCATATTTTTTCCCAATTTTATCTAGGATATTTTCGTCTGGAGAAGATACAATAATTTATATCGCGAGGAATATTGTGCAAATGACAATTGCACAATGACTTTTTTAAATTCAATTTAGTACTTTGAAGAGACATGGTTTGTCGTAAGGGTGTAAATTAAATATTAGAGAATTAATTGCTGGAGGAGATGAAGCACATAGACAGAGGAGATAACTGATAAAAAGGTGATGGTGGAAATAATTGAATGATGGACACAAGGTATCATTCGATTATTGATGATCATTAAATAACTCGATTATTGCTTGCCCGTAATTAAGTACCTAATCTTGAATTTAGCAATTTCTGCATTATTATTCTTCTGACATGTATAACTACACTATTATTACTTTCTTTACTATAAAATATTTGTATATACGCAGTTTTATTTTTATTTGTACAGTACAACAGTACACAGAAAAAATAAATACTTTTATAACGAATTACCTTTCAATTGTGAGTGATTTTTATAAGGAAATAATTTGGACTAACGCAGTGAATACATAACTGGAATGTAACAATTTATCTTTCAGTTTTTTCCATTTTATTTACAGAAATTTTCGCTATTATTGTTATTTATGAAAATGCAGTTAACATAGGCTATCAGCAATGGATTCAATCTACATTTACAAAATTATTTTTTTTAAAATTCTGTGGCGCCATCTTCGAATAAAGTGCTACACTTCTATGATGGGCATGAAACATAAATTTTATAGGATAGCCCACTGTTTAACAAATGCTTTTTCCTAAGTTTTCTCCAAATGAGGTGAATATTTTCATTTTTCTTACACATACATAATATACAAAACGCAAGGATCATAATGACACTCTTCAACCGATTTTTTCTTTTTCGCCGTTATTCAATTACAGACCTTTTCCTATTCTTTATTATGATTAGTGTTAATACAGATTTATTTATAACTTAAACATAATTAAATATTCTCATTTTTGAAGAAACTGAGGAAATTAAAAATGCATTGTCCCCACCACTTTTTGCCCACCCTTAATAGTCAGCTGATCCGAGAGATTAAGAATATGTATTGGTAATTGCAGCACATCGCAGGCAGTTCCTTGAAGAACATCCAATCTTATTAACAAAAGTGATCATTGAGTGTTATTGTAAAATTCGAACGCAAGAACTGTAAGTCGAATTAGTAAGAAAAAAAATTAAACAAACATATTGTTTAGCCACCAATAAAGAAATGTCATATGACATAATGTGTATTTACTATACCCCAGAAATATGAAATAACCTAAAAACTTCAAATTCCAAGTATTTGTATTAGCTTATACATTTGAATAAATAAAAATGAACTAAATATCAATGTAATGTCTTTCTAGCAGTAAAAAATACAATTTCCTGTGTGTATATAGTATAATACTAGTGTCAAAAGGAAGTATGAGCATTTTATTCATTTTTAATTTTAAAATATTACCATTACGTCCTTGTTTAATCTTTAAATTGTTTTTTCACGACCCTGTCATACATCAAAATGGCGGCCTCCATGTGATCTGAACACTGCGCATCTCTAAGCTCTATCTATATATTTATCCTTGTCTATGCATAAATTCGATGCTGACCCAAAGCAAAAAAAAAAACATCAGTATTAAATAGTATACAAGGTGGGCCACCACATTCGCGTCGGTTTATATTTGAAAAGTGGTAACATATTTTCATTTTTTTTTGTTAAAGGTTATACAGATTCAGAAGGACCACATTTCAAAATTATTTTGAATTATACAGCGTGACTCAAAGAAAAGTTACACACCAAAGTTGCGAAAAATTAAATGGAACACCCCGTATATTATGGCATATTTTGATAGTACAGACTAAATAAAGGCAAGTTAGTGTTAGATTTTTTATACCTAACTCAACTCGTTTACGAGATAATTAACTATTCTTCAAAATGTAGACTAAAGTTTAAGAGGCATGCTTGTCATGCATATTTAAGCTAGATATTTTAAAATGTATTTATTTTTTAATTAAAACTAAAGACTTGATAATAAAATAAAAGTAATGCAAAAAAAATATACAAGGTGAACAAAAACGTACTTTTAATTTTCACTAACTTTAAAGGCAAATAATTTTCTTATTTTAAATGGAACATCCTGTATTTATTACCCTGTTCAGATTCTAATTTTGCCGGTCTTTAGGATTGTATTAATACTTCCTATACCTATCTCTTATACTTTCTTAGTAATTTAGAATTTTCTACTTCAAATATTAATTTCTATCCATTCTTTTTTGAAAAGTAGGCTTAGACAAAATTGTTGCTATTATTCATTACACAGAATCTAATTAATCCCTAGTCATTATTTTTTTTCTAATTTTAAGGATCTTTAAGATTGTATTAATGCTTACGATACCTATCTCTTACAATTTCTTAGTGATTTAAAATTTTCTTTTTTAAATATTAATTCCTAGCCATTATCTTTCTTTGAAATAGGCTTGGACAAAACTGCTGTTATTATTCAACATAGATAGATGATATTCATCAGCCTAATTCTTCAACTGGCTTTTCCTACGTATCTACTAATTAAAAGTCATGACTAATTGTAACGGCCGTTTGCACCGTTTGTGATTAAGTTATAATTAACATTTAATCATAATTAAACTTGAAATTCCTTTGCACCGACTGCTTAACTAATAATTAAATCCTTAATTCGTGATTATCTTTAATCAGTACCCAAGGTACGAATTAACTCATAATTAAAGTTGGCGCAAGCGTAGTTTCTTTGTTTACAATCGTGTTTATAGGCGATTATAGGTTATGTTATGCGGTTTTTCATGGGGTTTTTGGTTATAATACGAGTATCTGTGACTGTAAATTGAAATAGTTAGCTAATTAAAGTGTTCACTTTGAAGATTAGAACAAGGAATAGCGGAGTGCAAGAAGTGTATATTTGACAGGGTTTTAGAAAGTCCAAGGTAAATCAAAAATTAATTCCCGAAAAAAAAAAACTGACAATAAATGTATTTGAAGATTACTTATGGTTTCAGGTGGGACTGACCCGGAGGTATTTCGTAATAGGAAAGGATATCTTTCTATAAATTCACTATCTTTATATGATGCTAATTTAAAAATAATGGATATCGTAGTACAATAGCCAAGGAATACACACTTTAACGATCCATTCTTTTCCATAAGTGACAGTGGATATGCCTCAAAAACAAATTTATTGACCCTACTGTTAAATTCTGAAACATTTGTGAAAAATCATTATAATGAAAGCCATATTACAACACGGAATGTCATTGACAGCATGTTTCTAAGAAAAATGTTTCCAATACTGGCATATGTTGTCGCTAAAGCTGGATACTTTAGGCAGTAATAGTTGGTACCTCAGTATTGCACAATATAGCCATAAATGTTGGTAAAGGGGAAGTTAATGAAGAAAAATTAAATCAAGAAATTTTAAATGGACAACTTCATGAGATTAATTATGACGCTGTTGATGACGTACCTGCTGCGACATTAATTAATGATTATTTCAACAATTTGTAATTCATTGCTATATAGAAATTAACTTTTGAACATTTCTTTTTGTATTTGTTTTCTTTGGCTTTTGTATGAACGAAATATGCATTATCACTTTGATTTTTTTTAAGAAATATTGTGTATGTAATTAACCATTTATTTATTAAATAAAAGGAACAAAATGTATAAGGAAATGATGGTAATAATAAAATAATTCTAACAAATAATAGCAGAGGTCAAATAAAGTATCAAAAATTGGAGCATTTGCAGAACAAACAAATAAAAGAATTGCTTAATGAAAAAAAAACCTGCATTTACATATTAATTTCCATTTTAAAACTACTATTAGCTATTATTATAGTCTTTTCTAATTTCCGATTCATAATTATATTACTACAATTCTGTACAAGTACTTCCCGTTGATCCAAATTAACCTTAACTCTTAACAAACCACATTTACTATCCAAGCTAGACGAAAACCGGAATTTGTCCGTTATGCGCGTACCTAATATGTGTTAATTAACGGATGCAATGTTGGACGTCAATCCAACTGCCTCCACTACTTGTTCGGAGACTGTTAACTTCTGTTCCGGATTGTTTAAACTCATTAATGTCCGAGATCCAGGCAAGGTAGCTGCATACACACACAAGTCCGCATACACATATATGTAGGTACTATAAAAGACAAAAGTCTTGCATCTGATTTATAGAGAGAGATAAATACAGAAAGAAAGGTATGGACCATGTATGAACTGTGGGAGCGTAATATAATAAGCACGTGTGATTTTGACAGCGTCGCGTGCTTTTTGGAATATAAGAAAGACACGGAAAATTGCTGGAATTACTACTACGTTTTACTATTCCTGATTGGCTAATGCGGCGGAGTAATGAAATAGTTCCCGAGACAGCTACGCGCGCAGCCGCGTGCTAGCGTCAAATAAGGGTTACGGACGTGGGAAAAGGTCGTCGAAAAAGGGTGTGCAAGGAGAACGGTCATTTTAGGCCAGTTGGAACGCAAATATATTAAAAATACCGGGTGAGCTAACTCAAGACCCCATCCGTATAAAGAATCCCAGCGAAAGAAGAAGCACCGCGCCTATAAGCAATCGGATGTTTCAAGATTGCAGTTTTAAACCACGTGGTGGGATATTTGAATTCCCCATCATTGTGATGACATCTGCGCCCGCTGGTGAAGTTAAAGTGTGAATGCCGTCGCTATCTGAGTGATCACACAGTCCAGTGCCACCTGCAGTTAGGGATACCCCGACGAAGTAGCCGTTTTCGAGGCGATCACCGGACATTACCGCCGAGGACACCGAGACAACGCCCAGTACAAAGAACCAACAGAAATCGCAATTAATCGCTGATTAAGCGTACCGTCGCAAATTGCTTTCATTTTGGTGCTTCAACTTCACTACTTAAATGAATTTTACAGAGGTAACATACTGCTATGGTCTGGCACCCCGGTTTTCGTAAATTCAGTTTCTTTTTCTTGTTCATTCCAATCTTTATCAATGTTTCCACAATTTCAATTGTGTATTTTATTTTATATAAGATTTTGTTAATTCAATTGATTTGTTTAATTTATTTATTTAATTGTTCAGTTGGTTATATTAATTTCATTCAGTTGTACATATTGCGTTCACTTGTATTGTTTATGTTGTTATATTTTGTGATTTTGTCCGTTGGCGGACTGATTTTTGATGCGATTCTGCTGCACGCAGCTGTTGATATATGTATGCGATTGTTTAACCCTGTGAGGCCAGTTCTTTGAAAGATGCCCGTGTAAGCACATGCAATTTTATTTTCATTGCTGCCATTTTGGTATTTCATTTTTATTTTAAAGATTTGTTTCGTTAATTTTTGAAATTATTTAATCCATCAAGGAACTCGCTCTATAATAATTGGTATTATATTATTGTGTGCACAATTTAGATGTAAGATTTTTTATTATTTCGTGCAGGAAGATATAATTAGTTAAAAGAGTTAATATTTCGTTTTTTTAGTTTGCTGATTTGTATTTTATAATTTATCACCTCGGGTTGGGTGAATAAAAGCATTGTGCTTGTGTTTAAATTTTTCTGGTGTTGATTCACTTGATTTGCCCACGTTTAATTTAGTTTGGTTAATTTTGAAACCACATGGATTGATTGATATAAAAAGTACTATCTTTCTAAACTATTTTACCTTTTTGCTTTGATAAAGGATTTAGCATTGTCCTTTTGTAATTTAGAGTCTTATGCAGTTTTTGATTTCGGCCAGAGCCCTAAGCTCATAGTTTTTTTCTTCTGCAATTTGTAACTAAATGTTTTTTTTTTCTTTTTTTTATATAATAAATTTTTAATTGTTATTAACCTCATTCTAAATTCTGTTCTTTTATTTTTGATTTAATCTTTTCAATTTTTGGAATTAAAGAAGATTTCTTTCACCCACAATTTACTTTTCGTGATTAGTTTTAATTTGCGAGGGTAACCCTGAGTTTAATTGTTCTTTTGCGCCCTTTTTAATTTTATCCGTTGAGCTAACTAATTTAATTTTCATTTTTATTAATTTCATTTTGCATTTTCTTTTGTACCTTCAGTACACAGCAATACGTAGATCATCTTTTCATATGAACCCTTCATAAAATGATAAACAATATACTACAATGTATTAATCATTTAAAAGTACCGGCAAGTTGTCTAAAAATTACATTCAATCAATTGGAGTAATTGTTATCTTTCTAATGCTTATTGTTTTGAAACGTCTGTTCACTCACAGCAATACACCTACTACTTGACAAGGGCAAATCTTTGGTTACTGCAACTACATATATTCTTTGGTTTAACTACTTCAGTACAATTATACAATTATCATAAGTAACTTCATAAGTTACCGATATGAAGCAGACCGTAAGTAACTTAGATTGTTTCTTGTTAGTATCAGTGTTTAGGATCTCTTTTTTACTAGTGCTAAGTAATCTGTGCTTTTATCCCCTATACAGCTGAACTTTTTACTTACGATAATTGTATTTTTATTTATGATTATTAAATTTTTTTCGCAGTGTGATCTCTCCTGTATCATATTTATTAAATTTCCTATTTCCATATTTTTTAATAATATTTTTAATATAGTAAGAAACTATAATACTGAATGAGTGTGAGATGTTAGGAACTCATTATTTTTAAAGATATTTTGCTAATTTTCCAATATAATATGTACAAATATGTTCTGATTAGAACACAAATTCGTAATATTATTTGGAGTAAGCACTAAATTTTGCGCTATGCGCTAATAAATGAATTAAACGTAGCATAGCGCAAAATTTAGTGCTTACTCCAAATAATATTACGAATTTGTGTTCTAATCAGAAACATATTTGTACATATTATATTGGAAAATTAGCAAAATATCTTTAAAAATAATGAGTTCGTAACATCTCACACTCATTCAGTATTAATTACATCTAGTTGCTATATATACGCCTTGTGTGGTACATACAAATGTCGCAAAATTGGCACTGACGAGCCTTCAAAAGGCGAAATATTGATGTCTGTCAATAGCGACATTTGTATGTATTTTTCTACGTAAGAAACTATATATATTTTGTTTAAAATGAATCTACCCCAACGAACCGTGTGTCACTTCTCGAAGGGAACTAGTAAAATTAAACTGATGGACTGTGTGACGGACCGTTGAAGATTGAAACTGGTCTGAACACGTCTACTTACATCAATTTAATTTTAATAAACGGCCGGTTAGTTTTGTCGTTCCGATCGACGAGTATATAGAAATTAATCTGTTGATGCAACGATGACGGATCGTTTCTATTAACAGATGTCATTAGTCTGAAGGAATGCATTGAAAACAATGTATTTCTACAGTATCCGTCATTTCTAAGGGTCCGTTAATTTACCAGTCCGTTGAAAAATCTGAGCGTCTGAAAGAGGCCTTACAATATATTTCGAAATATAAGCCGGTTATTCAATAGGCTTTTTTGCGGGAATATTTCCTTCATTAGGCCGAATTTTGAAGAAACGTAACGTACAAGTACGGTTCGGGACTGCAACGTCGATCCAGCAGTATCTACCGACCGCAAAGGATAAGATACCCAAGGGGCGCACAGAAAGTATCTACAAGATAACATGCCAATGCGGACAGTGGTACGTCGGACAAACAGAAAGAGCCATCGACATAAGAATAAAAGAACACGAGAGGGACGCAAGATTAAGAAGGCCGAGCAATCAGCGGGTGGCAGAAACATATGCACCGACACCGGACACAAATGGATTTCAAGAATGTAAAAGTAATAACTACCACCAAGAACTACGGGAAAAGACTCATCAGGGAAGCCATAGAAATAGAAAAGAATAAAACCGTTAACAGAGAAGAAGGGTACCACCTTAGCAACACGTGGAAGAGCCTTCTACGAACCGTCACGGTCAATGGAGCGGAAACTACACGGTTGGATGCACCAGGGGCGTATATAAGAAGAATGTCGGACCATGGAGAATCAGTTCAGTTATTCTGAAGAAGCTGTCAGTATGAACAGCGAAACGTCGAGCGAAAGTTTTGACACACGGCGAAACCCGCAAGAAGCTGTTAGTTATATTTCCTTCATTATTTTAACTGTCATTTTCTTATCATCAAAAGGCACGCCCCGCCGTCCAAACCGCACGTGCTTGTTATATTACGCTCGCACAGCTCATAAATGGTCTTTAGTCTATGCCTTCTCTCTTTTTTTTATTTATCTAAAATCTCACACGCGAAAAAATTTAATAATCAATAAATGAAAATACAATTATCGTAAGTAAAAAGTTCAGCTGGATAGGGAAAAAGCACAGATTACTTAGCATAGTAAAAAGAGATCCTAAACACTGATACTACAACAAGCAATCTAAGTTACATACGGCCTGATTCATACCGGTAACTTATGAAGTTACTTATGATAACTAAACTGAAGTAGTAAACCAAAGAATATATGCAGTTGCGGTAAGTAAAAATTTGCTCATGTCAAGTAGATGTATTGCTATGAATAAACTATTCTATAATCGCTATCACACCTTCATTATTAACCTCAATTAGTGCAAGCTATTTGGATTACTTGTCATAAGGAAACAGTATCATTAACACACGATCACTAGATACCTGATATATAAAAAGTAATGGTTTTCTATATATATACAATATACTTACCTTAAATTTGTTGTTCAACTTATATATCAACTAAATCTAAATAAAAAGCAGTATTATTAGTAATAGTTTATTTTTTGTATAGGACAAACACAGTGACTACCTGATATGAATGAAAGATATTGGTTTCGCTTTAACAACAGTTTATTTTTAAACAATTTACAACGTAATGACTCATAAAATATATTCCTTAATAATGAAAAAAATGAACAAAGCAATAGTAAAAGGTAAGGTAAATGGGGCCATCTTGAAACGTTATTTAGTGATTGAAATTATTTAAATGTTTAAATCTAAACAAAGTACAAAGAGAAATATGGCTTTGAAGTTACAACTAATAACAAACAAAGAAATAATATACCTAGGCGGTAAACTTGCGGTTTCTGTTGGTTCTTTGCACTAGGCGGTGTCTCGACGAGTTGATCCTCTGTGGGCGTACGTCGGCTTCTTCGTCGCGGTATCCTTAGCTACAGATGGCACTTGGACTGTCGGATCACTAGCTACGGCATCCACACTTTAACTTCACCAGCGGGCGCAGATATCATCACAGTGATGAGGAATTCAAATATCCCACCACGTGGTTTAAAACTGCAATCTTGAAACTTCCGATTGCTTATAGGCTCGGTACTTCTTCTTTCGCTGGGATTCTTTATACGGATGAGGCCTTGAGTTAACTCACCCGGTATTTTTAATATATTTGCGTTCCAACTGGCCTACAATGGCCGTACTCCTTGGCCACTCTTTTTCGACGTCCGCCGTCCGCAACTCTTATTTGACGCTAGCCCGCGCTTGCGCGCGTAGCAATCTCGGGGACTATTTTATTACTCCGCCGCGTTAGCCAATCAGGAACACTAAAACAATCACGGGTGGCAGCAAAACTCAAACAATCATAGTTGTGGCAAGTTGTTAGCTATTTAAGAAAATACATGAGTTTAATAGCGATCAGCATTCTTGTTACTTCTACTAACCGTGTGCTGTAGTCATAAGTAATACGTTACTTAGCACAAATTCGTCAGGCGCGCTGTATAATAGCCGTTAATAAAAGCACTATTACAGTAACAACTTGCATTCAGGAAACTGGGTTTAGTTTGCAGGTACTAATTGAAGATAAAGTTCCAGCAAAACTTTACCTATGGTAAACCATTTTTTGTCAAGTATACAGTTTACTTAACCCAATTTTCTCAGTGCATGCAAGACTTTTGTCTCGCATAGTACAAACACTAACACGAAGTAGATCGCAACTACGAAACCACATATCCGAGGTATTCGCTCTAGCGCAAGCAGTATCAGTATTGTATTTGCACTAGTTTATTGGCTCTTCCGGGCATCGTGGATTGTAGTACATACATATGTATGTACTTAGGTATTTACCGAGTTACGATGGAGTTTGGCAGTAAGTTAACCGCGGTAGCCCAGAGTCCAAGCGGTGTCCCAGATACTTTTACGCTTGGAAAAACCTGACGTCTACAGTCGAAAGACGGGTCGGACTCATTTATTAGTTCGAGAAGTCATCCTCTAATGGAGAATGCCACTCTCCTTGTGCATTGTTAAAGGCAAGACGGTAGTGGTACTCTGTTTTCTACGTAAGAAGGAATGATGAATTGATATCTAAAGAAAAACTGCGTTAAGGCACAGTCTCCTTCGAATAATAAATTTGTATTTTATTCTATCTAGAGTTGATCCATGATAAGAAAATAGTGTTGGAAAGGATATTCTGAATGATTGGTATTGACTGATACCTAATACCTAAGACAAAGTTACATGCGACAAAAATAGCTGTGTGCAGACGAAATTTATGTTGGATAAAATAAAATATCACTGATTTAGGTGGGCAAAAATCAATCTCCTAATTGTTCTCCATTGAACGGTAGTTGTACAGGGTGGACCAAATTCTGCTTCTAAAGCTCGATTTTAAAGAGAAATCGATTGGTGAAATCCGTATTTTTATATCTTACACAACATAAGAGATATAGAGTGTTCGTAAAATATGCAATTTTTAAAAGCCGTTGTAACTTTTTAATTTGTGAAAATGCTTGATTTATGTAAGAACTTTATTAGGGCACTTTTTGACGTAGAATTCAAAGCTCTAATTTGTTATTTTTTTTTGAGATATTATCAAGACTTGTGTTTTTTTTATATGGAACACCCTATATATTTTTACACTATTGAAAAGCACATAATACTAGTTTTAACATGATATAACACACTTGATATTTTATTTAAAGGGTTTTCAAAATATTTGATTTTTTGTTTGCAATTTAACAGTATTTCAAGATGGCTCTGGCTGAAACTAAGCAATGCGCGTATTTATTTTTTTATTTGTTTATTTTTGGTTTGGCCGTGAATGCTCGTAAATAAGCAAATAAAAGATTTCTACAAAGCAGAAAAAAGTGGTTTTAATATTAAATGTTAGAAATAATAAGTCCAACAAGCTAAAAAAACCATTAATAGCATTACTGATACTATAGTTATAAGGAATTAATGGTGGGATTCTGTGCATATCTATAGCACCTGTGTAAGGTTATCTATAAGTCTGTAAGCATCCTTAGTACATGTTTACAGTCTTGCAGATCATCTTCTAGACGCTGCAGATATGCATAGAATTTTGTAGTGTATTCAATTCTTTTTATTTTTTTTTAATTTATCATAGCTAAAATTAAAATCAGCTGGCTCCTAAAATTCTTATAGACATATTTGAACGAAATATTTACAGAATATACTCCTATATACTAAAAAATACGTAAGCAATATTAATTACAGTGTGTTCGAATTGTCCGCCGTTCTGTTGTAAACATAATCGACACCGCTTCCTTACATTCTGAACTGACTTCACCAGCTCAAGCGAAGATAGAGTCGAACGCTTGCAAAAACTGCAGCCTCTAATTCCTCTCTAATTGGGAAAACGCTTAAACCCAAGATTTTTATTTTTTCCCCAGAGGAAAAAATCCAGTGGGGTTAGATCTGGTGATCTTGCCGGCCAATGTATCGGTCCCTAATTTCCAATCCAATTGTTACCGAATTGTTGTAAAATATGCAAATAGCTTTCGGAGTTAAGAATTCCGTTATATATAGGGTCTAATTATCCTGGTACGGAAAATTCCTACCCATACATTCAAACTATATCTTCCTTGATAACACTGCGTAGGCTTTCACGGCCGATGTAACTATAACTAACAGCTTCTTGCGGGTTTCGCCGTGACTGAGGGCGGCTTCAGGATAACTGAACTGTTCAGTTATCCTGAAAAAGCTGTCAGTATGAACAGCGAAACGTCGAGCGAAAGTTTTGACACACGGCGAAACCCGCAAGAAGCTGTTAGTTATATATCTTCCTTGGTTTCTCATTTCAATAGTAACATGGGGATTTTCACGCGACAAAGTATAAGAATTACATCTGTTAAAAATTTCCGCTCTGCTTACGTTACATTCATCCGTCCATACACAGTTTAGAGCAAAATTATGATTTTCTTCAAACTTTCCCAAAAACCAATGACAAAATGCCATACGCCGACGAAATGTGTTGGGTTATTAACAGTTTCCCCTAAAACAGCAAATTCCTCTAATTCTGTGTCTCTATTTTGAGCCACATATTTTTTAGATCTCGATTTTTGAAAGGATTTTTTAAATTTTTCTTTAGTCTTGTGAAAATGTGCGTGAATGGTTGTTGTCTTTCAGGATATCGTTCATAGTAAATATTACATGCAGCTTCCGCATTTTCACCTGCTTCTATAAAACACTTTAACATGTCGTATTTTTTCATAGTTTTCATACATTTCTGAATTTTTAAATAATAAAAACACCAGTAACATTCATTCAAATTGACATTTCAAAATATTTTGACAATATAAAACAAATACGCGCATTGCTTAGTTACCGCCAGAGCCATCTTGAAACACTGTTAAATTGTAAACAAAAAATCAAATATTTTGAAAACCCTTTAAATAAAATATCAAGTGTGTTATATCATGTTAAATGCATTTTTGTGTGCTTTTCAATAGTGTAAAAATATATAGGGTGTTCCATATAAAAAAGCACAAGTCTTGATAATATCTCGAAAGAAAAATAACAAATTAGAGCTTTGAATTCTACGTCAAAAAGTGTCCTAATTATAACTCACTCATCAAGCATTTTTACAAATTAAAAAGTTATGTAAAAGGACTTTTAAAAATTGTATATTTTAGGAAAACGCTCTGTATATCTTATATTACGGAAGATATAAAAATACGGATTTCACCAATCGAGCTTCAGATGCATAGGTCAGATTTTTTCTAATGCGTTTAGAAATATAAGTTTCTATTAAAAGTATCGAATTCTGCCCACCCTGTACAGTTGGATAGCTGAAAAACAGTGTGGCAAGTGTTGAAATGGTGTATTAAAAGCTGATTCGTAAGAAACTTTTTAAAGCATGAATTCAAGATTAAAAAACGAGTGTCGTAGCCACTAGTCTTCATTTTTTTGTTTAGCAAAAGAAAATAAATTTGACAATGTAGAGAATTATGTGACAATTGGTATAATAGGCAAATCGTAAAGTGTGTCAATAATGTCATTCATATCTAAAAACTATTTATAATTTCCATACATGTTTCGACATCTATTTTCGCCTTTTTCAATGGATTGAAATTTTATATTTGAAGTATTTACACAAAACGTTAATTATCTAAAACAAGAAGAAATTATGAAAGAAAATTTGGAATTATTTTATATATAATTGTAATCTTACGTCATAACTTTAATATTAAAATGTTATGTACTAAGAGAGAACATTGTTTAATCAAATAAGTAATTTAAAATTTTATGAAAATGAAATTATAATATTACGTTATAAATTTAAAATCTATATCTTAAATGGTTGAAAGTTAAAATACAAATGATTTGATGGAAAATATGTGGTGAATGTTTTTGTGTTGGTGTTGTGTTTGTGTTTTTATAAATGAGAATATATAGTAACATGAAAAATGTGGAATGATATATACAGGGTGAGTTTTTTTATCTTGAGACAACGGAATATCTCTAAAACACTGCATCAAATCAAAAAAAGATCTTAATAAGATTTGTTATAATGTAGGGGGCTCACTGAATGATGCCGAACTCGATCCCATACCTCACCCCTCCTCCCCAGAGTGGGAGGGCAGACAACTTTGAATTCTTAAATCGAAACCCCCATTTTGAATTGCAGATTCGGATTCTACGCCATCAAGTATGTAGTTTTTGTTTGAAACTTTTTCCCGATTTGTAACAGATTGCGCTGTAATCGCAAAAAAAGAAACATGATTGTGAACGTCTAGAAAAAAATACACACAAAGGAAAAGCAAGCAAACATGATTTTGTGTTTTTTTTTTTTATTTTAACATTAAATAAGATTTCAAAAAGCTATTCAACAACGAAAAACTTTACTTTATCATCCCCATTGCAGAAAATGTGTTCGAAAATGTGCCCTTCCACTTCGATACATTTATTTATTCGCAATTGGAATGATTGCACACAACTGAGAAATGTTTCCGGCGTAATCCTTGAACAAGCGTTGGTGATTCGCTCAATCATGTTTTCCCTCGTGGTTGGCACTTCTGTATAAACTTCAGACTTTCAGTGGCCCCACAAAAAGAAGTCAGAGGAAGTAAGATCTGGCGATCTTGCAGGCCAAGACACTGGACCACCTCTTCCGATCCATCGACGATTGTAGGCTCGATCTAATACTCCTCGTGCTATTCTTGAATAATATGCTGGACAACCGTCATGTTGGAACCACATTGTTTGTCGTACGTCCAAGGGAAGGTCTGCAAGTAACACTGAAAGTTCCTTCTGTAAGATGTTTCGATATCTTTCCCCATTTAAGTTTCCATCGATGGAATATGAACCAATAAGCTTATTGCCCAATTATTCCACACCAAACATTTACGTTCTAAGGATGTTGATGTTCAACTTGGCGCAACCAATGCGGATTTTCGATACTCCAGTAATGCATGTTGTGCCGATTTACCGTACCGTGATTTGTGAATGTTGCCTCGTCAGAAAATAATACTCGAGTAAAAAAATTGGGATTATATTGTATCTTGTATCTTGTAGAAGCGTCTATTGACAAAATCGCAATCGATTTTGAAAATCATCGCCATGAAGTTCTTGATGCATGGAAATAGATAATGGATAATAGATAATGGACTGAGAAATTCCTGATCCGCGAGCTATTTCTAGAGTACTAATGTGCGGATTATTAGCTACTGCAGCTAATACCGCGATTTCATTATTTTCTCCAACAATTGTTTTTCGGCGATTACGTTTTCTTGACTGTACAGTTCCTTCGCTAGAGAACTGTTGAAAGACTCGCTAAAAAGAAGCGCGTGATCGCACCTTGTCAGGAAAACGTTGTGAATAAAGATTAACAGCATCATCGATATTCCTACCACTTTCTCCATAGATGTAAATCATTTCAATTCTCTCTTGTAATGTTTATAGCCTCCATTGCTGTTCAAATATTCAACACTAACTAATTTGTATTGAATTAATAATTAATAATCTAAATGGGGATCGGACAATGTGTAAGTATTCACAATTTGTCAAGTACTGAATAAGTTACGGTTTTGTATCGTTGAATAGCATTCCAATTGCGAATAAATAAATGTATCGAAGTGAAGGGGTACAGTTTCGAACACATGGCTTTTTGAAATGAAAAAACACAAAATCATGTTTGCTTGCTTCTCTTTTTTGTGTATTTTTTATAGACGTTCACAATCATGTTTTATGCGATTACAGTGCAATTTGTTACGAATCGAAAAAAAGTTTCAAACAAAAACTACATACTTGATGGCGTAGAATCCAAATCTGCAATACAAAATGGGGGTTCCCATTTAAGATTTCAAAGTTGTTCTCCCTCCCACTCTGGAGGAGTGAGGTGGGGGATCTAGTTCGACACCATTCAGTGAGCTCCTTACATTATAATATTATGCATAACGGGGGCTATGAGAACCTGCCCAACAGCAGCTATTGAAGTAGTATTGGATCTTGCCCCCCTCCACATTGTAGTAGAGGGCGTGGCGAAAAGAACCGCACTAAGAATGGTCAAGGAAGGAATGATTAGGCATAGGCCTCAATCTCCTGACGGTGATCAAACCTGGGATATGCCCCGGGATGATATGTTAAAAAAATTTAGCTTTGTGAAGGAATTCACCATAAAGCTAAGTAACAGGAGCGAGTGGGATCATAACACCATCTTGAACTTGAATAGAAATGCCATCAAATGGTATACTGATGGCTCCAAAACGGCAGAAGGAACTGGAATAGGAATATATGGGCCTAGAACTACATATTTCGAAAGCTTGGGAAAATACCCAAGTATATTTCAGGCGGAAATACAGGCTATTGGAAGATGTGTTCAGTTCAATATGGATAGGAACTGTCGGAAGCAGGAGATTATCATCATGTCTGATAGTCAAGCAGCCATCAAGGCGCTGAGCTCATATGAAATCAGCTCCAAGATGGTCTGGGAATGCCTAGGGAAACTAAATGAGCTAGGCAAAAGAAATAAAGTAACCCTCCTGTGGGTTCCGGGTCACACAGGAGTGGAAGGAAACGAAATAACGGATAACCTCGCAAAAAAATGGGCTGGAATGCCTTTTGTAGGGCCTGAACCCTTTTGCGGGTTAAGTAGCAGTACAATACTGAAGAAACTAAAAATAGAAATGGAGCAGAGAAAATCCAGTTACTGGGAAAATCTCCAGGGAATGAGGCAAAGTAAAATTCTTCTGGGAACTTATAACCAGAAGAGATTTACAGAATGCATCAACCTGAGTAAGAACAATGTTCGCATATTAACAGGAATACTTTCAGGCCATTGTAGACTGAAAGGACACCTGAGTAAGCTTGGATTGGAAAAAGATCCTGAATGCAGATTCTGTGGGGAACAGGATGAAACACCCATCCACCTCCTCTCAAACTGCGTAGCACTGTGCAACTCGAGGGCATTGCACCTGGGAGCATGTGAAATCGAAGAGGGAGACTTACTTAGACTGGGGCCCTCTGACATCCTACACTTTCTAAAGGGAATAGGATTGGAGGGCCAGCTGTAAAGCAGCAAGAATAGGGGACACAATAGATCTTTTAGGTCGCAGTGTAACACCACCCTTCTTTTACATACATACATACATTATAATAAATCTTATTAAGATCTTTTTTTTGATTTGATACAGCGTTTTAGAGATATACCCTTGTCTCAAGATAAAAAAAAGCTCACCCATTAGATAGGAAATTGTCAAAATTTTATGAAAAAAGAATTTAAATAAAAGTATGACATTTTAATATAAAAAAGTTTCATATTCAGCAATTGCCACAAAGTAGCCTTTTACTGCACCAGTTTAATTAATTAATAATAACTGCTACTACTGCTTCGAAATATTAATAAAACACCCTTTTCGCTTCCCCTCGCCAATTCAGAAGACGTATTTCCCTGCATTTCCCAATCTCAAAAGCTCCCTCCGCCTTGTCCGACTATTAATAAAATTACTCCCAGCTAATTAAAACCGGAAGTAGCAATTATAAGCGTTCGACGATGCTAGGGTAGAAAACAAAAGGCGAACAATCAACAGCAGAAAGCAAAATAACGCCTCCGACTAGCAAGACAGAGAAAACGGACGGAAAGAGCGTCTTAATTAACACGAAGCCAATTTATAGTTGTAGGAAAGAGGAAATGCTATTTACCTGCCTTTAAAAGAGACTACCTATAGTTGGGAGCAAAAACGTCGTTCATCATTCATAGCGCTGGAAGGCGCTCGTAATCGTCCAGTCTTGAGATGCGACCAACGCCCTCTGACGCACCTGCGAGTAATGACCGCTTCTCGCGTTAACAAATCACGCCGCGCCGTTGTTTTGGTCGCATCAATTTCAGAGATTGTGTTAATTCACTTAGTCGCCTCTACTGTAGTTTACTTGGGAAGGGTGCACGTCTTCTAAACTCTAGCAGGGAGTGTCCTTTAGTGCGTTGATCACGGGTATGAAACTGTAGCAGTTTTGCTCTACCGTTTATGGCTGTTCATCACGCGATATGAAATGTAACCCATGGAGTAATTGCTCGCGGTTGCGAGACAGTAGTGGAGGGGTACTACGAGGCAAACCGCTATTTTGTAGCAGCTAACAACCGTTAGCAGTTTGTAGCCGCTATGCAATATCAAAAGAAGCCGCTACTTTTTGTAGCAGTTTCCTGATATAGTAGACAAGTGCGAATGTTGTGAAGCATACATGTATGTATATTTGTAGCAGTATATATAGCAGTAAAGCAGTGTATAAAATACAGTGAAGTATAAAACTGCTTCTTTACGTTAGCAGCTACAACCTACATCTGTAAATGTTTATAAATATATATATATTATTGTGATTTCCCGGTTATATGCTTTAACAAGCAAAAGAAAAATAAATAAATAACTTTTAAATTAGATCTGCCTTATTTATGCCTGCCTTATAATAATGTAATTATAATAATGTAATCTGCACATGTGAGGAACTAAAGGTACTCAGGCAGAAATATTTCGGGAGAGATCTATTGGAGCCCTCGAAGGTCCTCAAGTTTCCACTGGGCAAGATACTGAGCTTTATAGAGCACACCAAGCTGCTCGAGTGGAAATAAGAGAATCAATAGGGATGGTACGATGAGCATCAAGCTCAAGTGCCCGGACATCAAGTGCCCACCCTAACTTGAATGAATGAATGAAAAAAATGAATGAATAGATCTGCCTTTTCTTTGCAGATACCTTCCTACAATGATAAACACAATGCAAACTCAATCCACTAGATGGCTATGTAATCCCGTATACGTCCAAGATATCTAAAATTCACCACTCCAGATCATGCGCACTAATGATCCCCCCTCTTACTAACCAATGACTAGTGACCTTTATTATTCTTTACAGTTAGGAACCCGCTGTGCTGACGGCTGTACGCCTCGGTTTTCCTAAATCACTAACTTGTTTATCATTATGCCCTTACTTTGTTAAATACTGAATTTATAATTTAACTCTTAATAATTCAATGTATCAAATGAACTTCCGTTAATAAAACAGTGTAATCATTAATAAGTTGTATAATTTATTATTAAGTTTATATCAAAAACATATAAATAGCATGAGAACTCTTACTCTCAAGGTGAGTATAGTTATTAGAAATATTCAAACAAGTATTATCAATTATCCAGTATAATTTAGATCCTTTTATTCAAATATGAACTTTTAAAATCTGAGAGAATTGAATACCACCAACCACGTTTGCCAACTTATGAAAGTATAGAATTTTAATCTCATACGAAGTAATAATAACCTCAAAATACTATTGACGTTATAAATTCATTTATACAAAAATTTAAACAATGTTTTCATCAGATACCTCGTTTACCGGTTTACACGGACATCAGAATACCTCCAAATGTGATTTCCTTGTAGTGACAATCCAGATTCGCTCGTATATACAGCTAAAACTGCCAAACCAGGAGGAATAACATCGGTAGCAGGAAAATTCAGGAAACAGACCTCCTTCGTTACATTCAGGATGTATGATTAGACTCGGAACAGTTGAAAAAACACATGCACACTCCCATGTAAAACAAACACCCAGGTGTAGTAGATACAGCAAAATTTCTTATAATGTCGAACAATCGTCACGTTTCTTCTGTATATTTCCAGAATAGAGTAATTACATGAATTTAAATAGAAGATCCCCTTCAATACCAGACGTAAGACAGGAAAAACCAGTTAACTCATTACACTTGATAAAAATAAAAATATCTTTCTAGGAGCTTTTTTCATCAACAACCCCGTCACCAAGGATTTTCATCATTTTTTTACAACGAATTACATTCGGTCATTCCCCATTCAAGTCAAATGAACACCTAGGATACCAGGATATCGTACAGTTGCCAGCCGATAAATTATATTCAATTTCCATGATTACGAATACCAGCTAACCCAAATTATACTGGACTTACAAACAGGTGTGTACATAAAATAATAATTACATTTCAATATGGTTGGTGGTTTCCCTCTTATGAAACACAGCAATATATTGCTTTGTTTTTCAGAACACAATGCCCGGAATTTCAAAATTTTATTTTTTAAAAAATTCAATACCAATTTATTATTATATTCAAATTATATTATTATTATTTAGCGTTTACGATTTATATATATTTCTTTTTTTTAAATAAAATCAATTAAATTAAAATCGTGGTTTCAATACACCCAGCGACCTCTCTAAGTAAGTGAAAGAAAACTGTGGAAAGTGACTTCCTACCCGTTAGGTGGCACGGGACGCTTCAAAAGGGACCAGATCGTCTGTCAGAAACGTACTCCGGACGCTTATTAACGAAGCCTTCTCGGTTTATTAAAATTTGAAGTAAGTAATTACCGAAAATCGATGTAAAACACTTACTGTACAAATAAAAACAACGTTTCAAACCAAAACAAGCTTAAATCTTTATTTATTTACCCAAATGCTATGTTTCATCATCATTTAGAATCAGTAAAATACTATATAAGACAATCTTTTAAATACAAGATACTTGTGCGAACTTTCCTGGCATTTTTAAAGACTAAATTAGGTTATGGAAATGTCATATAATAAATTAAATTTCAAATAAATAACGGCGCCATCTACCCGTAAACAGCAAATACTAAATTTTAATGCAAACGATTATCTGTGATTATCGATATTTGTTAAAGATAGCTATTTTATCACAGATCAAACTCGCTGATATTATTTATAAGCCTTAAATATTAATATTCCTAAAATAACTAACTAAAAAGGCGGCTATTATAAAACTAACCCCAAATTATCGTATAGTGAAAATAAATTACACAAAAATATTAGTTTCTGATTAATAATAAAAGGAAACTGAAATAATTCTTCTCTGTTTTAGGTGAGGTGATTCTATGGAATACTAACTTGAAAAGGACACGACGCTTGGCAAAATCCCTGGATACGGATGGAGTTCAAATAGACGGGCCCCCGGTCTCGGTCAATGGCATGGAAAGGCAATCTGGTCGGGAATTCTTCGTAGGAAATTTTTATAGGAAATTTTCTTGGCAAATTGCAGATATTCGATAAGGATTAAATATACAGGAGTTGTATCGATACTTTTCTTAGGTAATACTTCTTGGAACTTTGATAATTTTTTTGAAATTGTG
The DNA here is from genome assembly GCA_004143645.1 of Protaetia brevitarsis. NCBI lineage: Eukaryota > Metazoa > Arthropoda > Insecta > Coleoptera > Scarabaeidae > Protaetia > Protaetia brevitarsis. The sequence goes on from RXPK01000270.1 coordinate 420,136, forward strand.
ACATAAAAATCGTTATAGGAAGTTAAGACAATCGTCGTCTCTGGTAGCCACCAACAGAATGAGGATTCAAACCAGAATTATCAGTTAACAGCCTTCGATTGTTATCGCTGCAGGCCGGCCACCCTGAATTTTGAAAGATCTAAATTTTGAAAGTCTAATTGAAGGATCCAGAAAATTCGACTGCACGTTGCGGAAAATTAGAAAATGTATAGTCTCTTTGTGAGGTGTGTGCTATAGTGCTGTAATACGTTTTTTGCTATAACGCCAAAATTATAAATAAAAACATTATTATTATGGTAACTAAAGAAATGTAAAAACAATTTGAAAAGAAGACTTTCACTTGAACTAAATATAAATATATTTATTGTTACGCTACACAGTAGCATACAGCCCGGATTAAAAAAATAAATTTTAAAAGAAATACATTAATTGAATTAGAAAAAATCAAATTTTATATATCCCAGAGTCATCTATCTTTAATAATTTTGATTTAGAAGTGTTCTGTCTCACCAGCCAGATGGCATGCAGGGCGAGAAATTTCCGATCAAGGGGCGGTGACATAAAAAAAATATTGAATATCTCGTACTTTCTTATATATTTCAGTAAGAGTAGAGATTTTGAGCAAGGACGTTGTCAATTGTCCTCTCCTTCAAATTCACTGTCAATGACCAGTTTAAATGATATCCTAGGCATGATGATGTCGTGCCTTAATAGATTCAATCTATTAAGTAAAATTAAAACATTTAATTGTGTGGATAAAAGTGATTTTATTTACTTAAAAAAAAATTCAAAATGTGACTTGTTTAATATCAGACATAAATCTATGGATAATTATCTCAGGTAAGTCCGTGAGTCCGTTTAATTAATAACACTAAAGTTTCATTAAGTAATTCCACCTTTTGCAATTCAAACTCATAGTTTCGTACTTAAATACGTTTAAATTAAATTTTAAAAATCCCGCGTTTTCTGACCGTTCAAACGGAATTAAGCTAGACTTAAATAGACGTGTGAAACAGAGTAGCCAACCTTGATGGTAAATCACTGGATATTGGTTCGTAACGTAAATACACATTAAATACATATAAAGCTACCAACTTATACTAATTTCCCCAAGTAACTGGAGACCGCTTAGCTATGTTACAAACGATTTTCTAACCTCAAATTTTGCAGAACGGATTAAAATAAAATTTCTTATAAGTATAATTCAATTTAGATTAGAATTGAAATAATACGTTTTTTTTTAGGTAGATTTGACGAGAAATACCTTCTGTGAGCATTGGAGTAGTCTGGAATGTTCGAATCGGATTCGGATCAGGGCCCTGGCACATCATAGGTAAATCGGATCACGGAGTCTGGCTCAATCAGGACGGGAACATCACAGGAAACTCGGGAAAATCGTCGTTGAAGAAAAATTACCCAAAAATTGCAGGTAATTTGGATAATATTTATGTGAAAAACTTTGTTTAACAATTAACCATTATTTTTAGGTTGCAATTTGGGATAAAATTGGATTTTATCGAAATAACCGTTAAATTTTTCAAGAACAAAATGAAATAGGTCTGCCTCTAACAGAGTTCGGTTAGTGAATGGTTCGAATTGAAAATGTTTTAACTGACTTGAAAGCGATTGTCTCCAAGCAAGGAGTCCAACTGTCTGTGAGAATCCGTTATTATAACCGAAATAAGGGGAACATCCATTGTTTTATAATAAGAGAATATCCATGTGACCGACAGGATTGTCAGATGTTTCAACGAAGTGAAAATAAATAAAATTACAAAACCTGGAATCACCTTACACTTTTTATATAACAAAGGTATGAGTCTCTGAGTTATGAGAAAAATACATTTGAAATTTTTAAACGCTTATTACTATAAAAAATTAACAATCTTAAAAATTCATTATTGCACCTAAAAGGTAGGCAACCATTTATACACATGAAATTGTTACAGAACTCAATTTCCAGCAATTTTACCCTGTCTTTCAGTTGACATATCAAAGCAATTGGTCTGCCAATGCATATAAAAACATTACTAAACAAAAATTTAAAGAAATAAATACTCTGGAAAAGAAATTACAACTGTTCACTTGAATTAAAGGTGGATCCCAAATTTGATCTGTGAAAATCTATTGTAATAATATACTATACAAATTCTAATATTCATTTTCGATGTGTAGGTGTATCACTGCTGATCATCTTGCTTCCTGAAGGGAAAATTCTAAAGGAAAATGCCTTGAAGGACCTGCCAAATGCAGAGATTACCTACATCACCTGGACATCGTCTAGCTGTCTGCTGCTACATTATATCCTTTTCTATTATATCTAATAGGTTTTAAAAATATAACTACGTAAAATATTAACATTCCCTTTTTAAATAATAGTAGAATATCAAGTACTCTCTCCATGACATTATATTCATTCATCATTTCGGACCAAGACCAATCGGGTGCGGCGCCACGCCTGAAGCGTCCGTCACGTCTATTACACAGGCACCGACTATATATAACGACATCACCCATGATGCCGGATCACTAAACGACTTAATAATAGCAAAACAACCATAAGCAACAATCCAATGATTGAAATATTTACTTATCCTAAATGGAAGCGATTAAATAGGGGAAGGAAACAAGAAATAATAAATAAAAAAAATAATGCATCGAGATCACATCAATCCAAACAAATATCGGTCCTAATTTCCAATTCAATCAACTGTGATTGCTTTCAGATGATAAGTAATAAGTCGATGATGAATTCATTTATTTTAAAATGGTTTTCCTGAAATTTTCAAGACATTGGCAATTGTTGCAGTAATTGTTTATTGCAATTGTTGACAGTAAATTTGTCCATAACCTCAAATTGTCACACTAACTGCTGGATTCTCAAGCCACCAGCATATTGAATTCTTTTAATAAATGTTAAACATTAGTTAAGTAGACACGTAAATATCCGATCACTGCGCACTACAAAAATTCGATTAATTTTTAGGGACGAGTGATCGCATATTTACGTGTCTATTACTACATTACAGTCCTTGTGATATTGTTGCATTCGTTGCCCGCCAAGTGCGCGAATCAGTTTTCTGACTTTATGGTCTTCTTTCTAAATTAAATTGAATTTTAGACCATCTAGTATTGCGAACGTCATTCACACGAACTCCGTTTTGTCAGTAATTCCGATTAATAGCATGTTTCTTTTCATCTAAAAGCAACTTTTATAGTATTTCATTTTATTAGAATATTCCGCACATACTTGTTCATCAATATTTAGTTTTCACATTAATTGTATTTAGTTTTGGATTTTTAACGTTCATTTGACTCATTAGTGATTACGTATTTCCGACTTCCTTCCGCATGCGGTCGACGACGCCGACTATCCGAAGAGAAGATACGTGTTTATGTGATCCCCATGAATTCTTTGTTAATTCCGCATTAGTGGATCTTTTCATGTGAGTCACTTAGTTAGAAATCGTTTGTTTATGTTATTCCTGGACAGTCAGCAGTGTGTGTTCTGCGACAGCGAGTTTCTTTATCTGAAAAAGATTTTATTTAAACACGTTCGTTCGACATTGCGTCATATTTCCATCTTAGGTCGTTGGTAAGCGTAATTTTTTCTTTTGACTGAAGCTTCCCTTTAGTAATATCTGGTTGTGTCCCTTTAAGGGCTTACTTATTTAGAGCGAGATTGTCCACGAATTCCCCATTGCAATTTTACTACCGAAATCTACGGACCAACACCGACGCCATCCGCTTCACCTCACCTACCGGCTATCCGCAATTAAGGTGCACTCTCTTTCCATTATTATATATCTTTCGTATTTTGTCTTAATCAGCTGGTAACGTAAGGATAACTCTTGTATTTTGCCTTAATCAGCTGATAACGTAATGTAAATCTTTTGTATTTTTGCAACAATTAACCAATCTTAAATATGTATATGTTGATATTGATATAATAATCGGTATAATCACTTCGATCCAACCTTTCTCCAACCTAGAACTGGGGTTGCTATTAGCCGGCAACCCATAACAATATAATAACAATAATAATAATAATAATAAATGCCTTTATTGTGCTATTTTGAAGAAGATACACAAATTTAAGAAAAATAACAGTAGAAACAAAAATAAATAAGCACAACCTCAGGGCGAGACTCAGTTACATAAGTTTGTTATGTCACTGTTTATGTCTAACCCTGTACAAGTTCAAAAAAAATTGAAAGGCATGCCTATCCTATATCTTTTGCTTAGTTAAATAATTACGAACACACTTATGTGAATGTATTTTGTAAGTGCATTAGAAGCACTAAATACAAATACAAAAATAACTACTGGAAACAATTCAATACTGTTGCTTTCCATATACTCGCCGGTGTATAATTGGTTAATTATCCAGTCTATTTTCGTTTTGTTTACATATCGACCGTGACGAATATCCTATGAAATATTCAAGCGTACAACTAGCAAGGCGTTTGAAGTATGATCGGCGCACAGGAAGATATGGATATTTAGGTTTTGCACTGAAAATTGAATTACGCTGCCGGCCGTGTGAATTAGTTATCATTCTATTTGGAATTAATGGAGCGTACAGGAAATAGGACGTATCCCGAAATCCTTTGGGGGTATAGATGGATAAATTTAATTATGAAATTACATGATTTGATTTAGCAAATTTCGGTAACCTTTTTAGCCGACTACTTACGGCAGTAACTGGCGTCCACGACTTTTAAACAATTTGGTGCATATTTATATAACAGCAACAGCGGATAATTGAGAAGCTAGAACTTGTAATCGATGTATATCTTGGAAATGTAGAGACAAAGCAAATGAACGTCCACCTGTGAGATTTCTTTAGCGATTTTTTTAGCGTTTTAGAGGTTTAACCAATATAACAACCTTGGTAATCCCGACAGGGAAGGTTATATGTATATAACATTACTTTGGTCTAAAATTGATGCACTGTGTTTAGTTTTTCTAACGATTGCCCTGGTAGCACTAGAACGTTCTTAAAACATTCTAGGAACATACGCGCAGAATATTTTAGGGATGTGCTTACAAGCGCCTAGTATATTCTTAGAATGTTCTATGCACATTACGAGTAGAGCAAAGGATCTAGCCGGTTAAGCATATGAAAACTGCACTCGCATCTGTTGACGGATTATTGCTTTGTTTTTATTGTTCTTCATCTAAAATAACCATACAATTAATCTCACATCCCTAACCACTATTGTAAGGGAAACATGGGGGTGACAATCCTTAACGTAATTTTTTTTTTTTTGGGTCTTGCAGGAGAACAATGACCCAAAGCATTGGAGCCGCCTATGCCGCGCCTGGAAAGAGGAAAATGGCATTCTCACCATTGATTGGCCCTTCCAGTCTCCAGACGCAAACCCCATTGAAAACGTGTAGGCCACTCTGAAGCGTCAGCTTGCGGGCAGCCCTGTTCAAAATTTGAAGCAGCTTTCAACGGTGATTCGGAAGATATGGCGTGCTCTTCTGACCAGTTATGCTGAAAATCTTGGTAAAAGTATGCCTCGGAGGTGTCAGGCCATTCTTAATGCTGGAGGAGATTATACTGTATATTAGTCAATTCTGCCCTTGCGTTTTACTTGTATATTCATGTAAAAAGAATTGGAATAAATAAGTTTCGAAGAAGCCTCGCCTATTTTCTTGTGAAACAGACTATAAATAGGTGAAATTTGTTAAAATAGGCAATTATCATTTCGTTCGTTAAAGATTCGTAGATTTTAGAAAATATGGATAAAATGTTAATTAGGTGATAATTATTAAGACAGTCTGGGTCACCCTTTTTGTAAACTGGAATGCACTGAGAAAAAAAATTAATAATCATAAATAAAAATGCAATTATCGTACCGTAGAATGGGGATACTTTAAATTACGGGTATATTTTGATCATCACTTCCCCTTAATACAAAAAAGCTTCTCTTTCTGTTAGTTCTCGAACGTGATTAATTTCTCCCACTCAGGTTTACACTTACATGGTTATGTAAGCGAAATTCGGCGCACGCGCAGTTCAGTCGACTGCCGAACGCCGAAGAAGTGTGATGCAAGGTCAGCGATTATTTTACGGGTTTTCTCTTAGTAAAATATCTTTCCCGCTGCAAAGGTAAGTTTTAGATAATTTTTAATTCCTTTGATTTTATGCTTTTGTTTGACTATTAGTGCAACTGCTTATATAATTAAATCAGACATATATATGGAAACAGTAGTGTAAGAATTATATTTGATGACTGGGGTAACTTTGACAGGGAGTATGCGGTAACATTGATCACAGCAAGGGCTTTTAAATGAAAAAAATAGTGTTTTTCTTTTTATTTTCTTTTTTTTTTTTCTTACAGAAGATGGCTGGTAAACACAAAAGAATAGCTGGATCTCGTTCTAATGCAGATGATTTGCCAGAAACGTTGGAAGGAGAGAACATAGCCAATGGGAGGTTAAGTATTCGAGCAGCATCCGACCAGTACAAAATTCCATTTGGCACTTTGTATAATAAATTCAAAGGAAAGCATGGACGAAAACGGGGATGATCTCCAGTATTTAATGACGAGGAGGAACAAGCAATTCTTCAAGCAGCAGCAAAATGCGGAGACTGGGGCTTTCCTTTAACCTTGTTCGATATACGCATGATGGCCAAATACTATTTATTTTTTTACTATTATTTTTTTTAAATATTTTAAGAAATAAAATTTATTTTTTAAATATTGGGTTGATCATTGTTTCCCCCACCCTCTAAATTTGCCTATAAAAGCTAAAAAAAAGGACATAATTTGTTTTTTAAAAGCGCAATTTTTAAAAACGATGGGGATACTATGGTATTTCGTTGAAAAAACGCAGGTGATCAAAGTATCCCCACTTTCCGTATAACTTTGATCACACGGCTTTTTATATTTTACTCAAAAGCTACTGGATATTTTTTTTTCATATTTCAGTAATCGGTAGCACACCAAAACCCGATTATACAGTTGTCTTTTTTTAATTTTTATCTTTACCAACAAAAAGATATTTAGCTTTAAAGAAAAAAAAATGATCAAAGTATCCCCATTCTACGGTAAGTAAAAAGTTCAGCTGAATAGGGGACAAAAGCACAGATTACTTAGCACTAGTAAACAAGAGATCCTAAACACTGATACTAACAAAAAGCAATCTAAGTTACTTACGGTCTGCTTCATACCGGTAACTTATGAAGTTACTTATGATAACTAAACTGAAGTAGTAAACCAAAGAATATATGCAGTTGCGGTAAGCAAAGATTTGCCCTTATTAAGTAGTAGGTGTATTGCTGTGAGTGAACTATTCTATAATGGCTGTCACACCTTCATAATTAATACAAGCTATTTAGATTACTTGTGATAAGGAACGAATATCATTAATGCACGTTCCCTAAATACCTGATATATAGAAGGTAATGGTTTGCTATAAATATACAATATACTTACATTAAATTTGTTGTTCAACTATAGGTAGTGTAGGAAACGAGGAAGTTTAGTGAATATTTATTAAGTAGCTTACTGTGTACTCTATGTGAATAACTGATAAAGTACAAAAAAAAGTTCCACAAATCTTCGATTATTTATGCAACCGCAATTATAAGTACTGCGTACCGAGCAATGCGTAATTCAAAATTGTTTGCAAATAATTTTTAATTACTATTCAGTGTGCGGTAGCTTCAATTGCATTAATAATTGAAGATTAAGTTCGCATTTATTTTGCTAAAGATGGTACATAATTATTACTTAAGAAAAAAAAAGCAGTATTATTAGTAATAGTTTTATTTTGTATAGGACAAACACAGTGACTACCTCATATGAATGAAAGATATTGGTTTCACTTTAACAACAGTTTTTTTTTTTAATTTACAACGTAATGACTCAAAATTATATTCCTTAATAATGAAAAAATGAACAAAGCAATGATACAAGATAAGGTAAATGGAGCCCCCTTGAAACGTTATTTAGTCATTGAAATTATTTAAATCTAAACAAAGGACAAAAGAGAAATATGGCTTTGAAGTTACAACTAATAACAAACAAAGAAATAATATACCTAGGCGATAAACTTGCAGTTTCTGTTGGTTCTTTGCACTGGGCGTTGTCTCGGCGAGTTGATCATCTGTTGGCGTACATGGCGATTATGTCCGGTGATTGCCTCGAAAAACGGCTACTTCGGCTGGGTATCCCTAACTGCAGGTGGCACTTGGACTGTCACTCACCTAGCGACGGCATCCACACTTTAACTTCACCAGCGGGCGCAGATATCATCACAATGGTGGGGAACTCAAATATCCCACCACGTGGTTTAAAACTGCAATCTTGAAACATCCGATTGCTTATAGGCTCGGTACTTTTTCTTTCGCTGGGATTCTTTATACGGATGGGGTCTTGAGTTAACCCACCCGGTATTTTTAATATATTCGCGTTCCAACTGGGCTACAATGGCCGTACTCCTTGGCCACCATTTTTCGACGACCTTTTCCCACGTCCGTAACTCTTATTTAACGCTAGCCCGCGCTTGCACGCGTAGCCGTCTCGGAGACTATTTCATTACTCCGCCGCATTAGCCAATCAGGAATAGTAAAACAATCACGGGGTGGCAGCAAAACTCAAATAATTATAGTTGTGGCAAGTTGTTACCTATTTAAGAAAATACATGAGTTTAATAGCGATCAGCATTGTTGTTACGTCTACTAACCATGTACTGTAGTTAGATACAGTACCAGTAGTCATAAGTAATACGTTACTTACCATAACTTTGTTAGGTACGCTGTGTAATAACCGTTAATAAAAGCACTATTTACAGTAACAACTTGCATTCAGGAAACACGGTTTAGTTGCAGGTATTAATTAACGAGAATAGTTCCAAGTACAGCTTTATCTATTGCAAATAATTTTTTATCAAGTAAACACTTTACTTAGCCCATTTTTTTCAGTGTGACTTTAGATGTTTTTAAAAGTGAAGGAAATATACCAATTAAGGAAAGGAGTAGTTTACTAGTAGTAGTTTAGAGGCGGTAGAATTCTCTGCCCACATTTCTTAACAATGAAAGAAGGTATACCCTCAATTCCCTCAGTCATTGAATTAATGAATTTGTTAATTTTTCAAAGCACCTCACCTTCAACAATCGGTAGTAGATTTGTATAGTAGATCTAGCGCCGACATGTGCTTGTTCATTCATTCACTGAATTGTGACCCTCTTCATTAACTTATTGTAAGTTATTAGTGCAATTATTTTATTATGTAATTTTACTTATGATTGTAACGCTTTATAGTATGACCCTGAAGAAACCTTAAATAAACAAGGCGAACTATTGGCGAAATAACGAAGAGTTATCGGTAATAGTGTCCTGATCGTATACCTGTTACTTTTTACTTTACTGTAGCACCAAATTAATATTTTTTCTTCCCCTATATAACACTCAACGATCGATACCCACTGCATGCCAACCCTGAACAGCCCCCAAAAGTCCCCTTCTTCTCGTCTTACATTCCCCCGTTTAGTAATAATATGTATCGGTGATAGTAGACAAAAGGTTTCCCACGTACACCGACTGCATATCGATCAAACACCTGGTACGGTCGTAAAAACGAAAAGTCGTCAATTAAGTTCGCGTGCTCCCTAGCCATGATGCTGTTGGAGGTTCGCGTGGTTTTCACGTTCGTTTTCTGTGGCTCCGCGATCGTTTCCACCCATGAATATTCACAGCAATTACTCAGGGTCTACAGTAAGGAGATTTATACGAAGAAAGCGGAAGTTGAATACGGTTCGATTATAGTTAAAAACTTGGTGGTTTTCAGGTGAACTGAAGGGCGCTTGCAAAACGACTAAGGATTGCAGAAGCTTCGGATACGTGTGCAAGGATAATCATACTTGTGAATGCGACGAAATGTACAAGGCGGATGCTTATAAAAAGCAGTGTGTCGGAGGTAAGTTTTAATAGTGATAAATCGCAGTAGGCGATGAGTTTCAAGTTTTTTCTTATCGGACGAATAAAAATGGCAGGTTATTTAGCTAAATCTAAAGTGGTGCTAATCACGAAAATAAACTTGAAGCTTCGCAGCACATGAAAGTATTGTAAAGAATCAGGTTCAAGCTTTGATTTAATAATGAGTATAAGAAATAGGGAATAAAGTGGTAAATATTGATTTTTTGAAAAATTCCAGAAATATGTAAAGCTTTGTTTTGTGGTTTAAAAGTTGCGCTATCAGGGATTTTTTTTTATTATTTAAATATAGTCATTTTTTAGGAATAAATAAATAAATAAATACAAACAATTTTTATTTTATTTTTATTATATTTTATTATTTTGAGGCAAAACAAACACTATCCTAAAATATAAACTGGATTCTTCAACCGGAAATGGTCCTTAACCTATACATATTTATCTAATCATATCATAACATCCCATAAGAAGCGATGTTTTCTGATACAGATATACAGATTAAAAGAAAATATGTATTTTAAAAGTTATAAAATTATAATTGTTAAAGAACTATAGTAAGTAATGTGGCGTTTTTCTATTATTAAAACGCTGTCGAGGTTAAAAAAAAAAACACAAACCGACGATATTTAAATTAACTTGATTTATTTACACACTTAAAGTATAAAAATATATTAAACAAAATCAAATAACTTATTAATTAATCACTTAAACAATTAATATCTTAATTTATATAAAGGACTGATATGCATGGGTATTTATTTCGCACGAATTTTCTCCACTCGTTGACCGCTCCGATAGCTAGATAATGAAATAACTCAAAAAATCGGAAAAAAGTGGCTCGTGCAGTTTTTGATAATTGGAAGTAGACATTTTAGGCTTTATTTTACGTAAAAAATATTGCAAACAATTTTTTTGTAGGTCAATGTAAAATAAAATTCGGAGAAAAAGATTTTCGTTCAAATGTTTATTATATAGGGTTGGGATAAAGTATGGAACCAAGCAAATAATTTTAAAACGGAGAGGATGATGTTGACGAAACTTTGCAGATAAGTGTTATGACGCCACCAAAATTTCTCGCCAAAATAAAAAAACAAACTACTGCTGACTCCTCCGAAAGGTCTAGAGATCTTACCTGTCATTCAGGGTCCCGCCGGCTTCAGTGGAGACGGGTGTGGGTTAACAACAGAGATCGAAAACAAAGGCGCCACCCGCTTTTAAAATATACCCTGTCGAGGCGTCCGTCAAAACGGGAAATTCGGGGATAGTAAGTAAGGGGGAAATCAGCGTTAACAACAAAAAAAATTAACGAAACTACGAGTTTGCTTGGTAAATGTAAATAACAAATTTATTGTAAAAGTTGAGTATAGCTTAATGTAAAAAAAAATATAAATTGTAAATATTTCAAAAAAAATAACGAGTGAGTTAAAATATGTACTTTCACCCAGGTAAAACTTTAGGTTGACAAAATACATAAACGCAAACAGTTACTATAATGATTAGGCCTCGAATTGATATCGAGTTTCTAAAAAAAAGAATAAATGATACGCAACAAAAGTTACTATAGTAATCTTATGTGACAACATCGGATGGGTTTTCGTACGCGTTACCTTGATGATCACCAATGCATTAGCGTTAACAATAAATCTACAATGATGAGTTTAAAACTCAGTCGCATCCGACGACTATAACGTTTATAAAAGTATAAATACATATTACAAACACTCGATACCCCAAAAAGAAAATAACAAACAAGAGCCCCCGATGCCTAATTGGCTACTTTACTCTAATATTATGACTCTACTCCGCAATATTAGACGAGTATACAAAATAGTTAAAAGAAAGGTAAAATTCAAAAGCACAAGCCTGTATGTTTCGTCTCCAAGACGTCCTCCCCTACGTCTGGTGTCCTCGGAGATACGTGCCGACTTCCGGTGCTGACGGCCACCCCAGATCAGGATTTACGGATCTGACTCCAGGCTTGGTATACTCGTAAGAAGCGTGAAATTTTAGGCGGTGATTATTCCCTGAATGGCAGGCTCAAGATGGGTTGAATCAAGGATCCAATTACGGAGTTACATCACCCCATCCAAAATTAGGCAACGGTAAAATATGCCATTATAGGCCCACAGCATAAAATAATATAAAAGAAAGTTAACCCGAAGGTAGAACCCTGAAACGATTACCTAAGTCTTAGAGAACGTAAAGAGAAAGAAAGTTACTCATACCTTGCGTCCAAGGGTTTAAGAAACCACACGAGTTCGGACAACACGTGGGTGGTGCAATACGAAGGTCGTCTGACTGCCAAAAATCCGCCTAAGCGATACGAACCGCAATACTTCCAAACTAGGACCTCGCCCAAACCATCAAATAAATTACGATTCAACGGGCAGTGCACGCAATCTGCCCCTAAATCCGCATAACTCAAATGCGTAAATTCAACACAGCAAAACGGCAATTGCGGACGAACCAATCGCAGGTCTAATCGCTTATAGAGCCAACACGGGAGTGTCTCGAAAACGGAAAATCGTTTCGAACCTTTTCCGATAAATCGACGATTCTAGAATAATCGATACCGGAAGCGACGTAAATAAAACTCCACAAAACAAAACGCTCTAAATATCCCCCTAGACAATACAAAATACCCGCAGATATGATAACTTGAAGAGAAATTTAGAAATGAAAAGTTGGTAACCCTGACTTTACCGAACAACCGCCGATAACTTCGGTCGCCCTGTCAAAACATCTGACAAGTGAAGTAAACAAAACAAAACAAGCGAGGTTCACCAACTCTTCCAGGAAACAGAAGAAAGTATGGAAAATAACAAACGACCGAGAAAAAGGCACGTAAAATAAGACTGAACAAAACACAGATCGGAAGTATCCCCGGTAAGGTAGTAAGAATGAGTAAAACTCAATGCTAACGTAACCTCCACTTCTAGTGACAATACCACAGCAAAATCGAGGATTAACAGAAATGTAACACGTAAAGCGACTAGTATGTTACACCCCAAGGTTACTCCGAATAAAGGAACGTTAAATAGGTACAGCTAGGAAAAATAGAAACAGTACAAGCGAAAAGAAAGAAAACAGCGTTACAGTGTAAGGAAATATAATACATCTGATGTTGATTTTGTTGTTGTGACTGTACTTCCGGTTCAACCGGAAGTTCCCTCTATTTTTTTTTTATTTAAATGGAACACCCTGTATATTTTTGCAGGTTATAATAGGCCTTGTTTTTGCGAATTTAATGGAGAGATAATTAGTTCGACAAAATGTCAGTGAGGATGATACAGTAAGTCCATAGATGTCGGTCACAACCCGAAGCTTTGCCCAGCAACAAACAAACAAAAGGTATTATCATCTAGTAGGTAACTGTTGACAAACTGTCAAGTTTATTTAATTGACGTCCATCAAATTACTAATTGTACGGATGAAAATGGTGCATTTAAATGAAAGAGAGCGTATTGAAATTTTGATGATGATCGGGTATGGCGATCGCGTTACTCATGAAGAAGTGTGTCACCTTTTTAATGATTTGCATCTCGAAAGAACTCCTATAACACGTTCAGCTGTCACTAAAACACTAAAACGTTTTAGTATGACTGGAACGGTTAAAAATTCACCAAAAACAGGCAGACCACAGACCGTAACTAACGCAGTTGTTAGGGAAAAACTTTGCTATTGAATTAGAAGAATCACCTCAAACTTCTACTACAACTTTAGCACTAAACCATGGCATAAGTCATCGTTCTGTAGGAAAAATTTTGAAGAGAGAAAAGTTCCATCCGTATAAAATACACCTACTTCAAGAACTGTCAGATGATGATTTTGATCGACGCCTGGAGTTTTTCGAAGGAATGATGGAAATTTGTAATGCGGACGAACATTTTGCAACTACTATGGTATTTTCTGACGAAGCAACTTTCTGTTTAAATGGAACAGTCAATCGCCATAATTCCAGGTACTGGTCCAATGAGAATCCTCACTGGATTCATGAAGCCCATACTCAACATCCTCAAAAGTTGAATGTCTGAATAGGAATTGTTATGTATTGTTGTATTTTTTATAGAAGGAAACTTAAGTGGGAAAAAGTATTTGGATCTACTGAGAAACCACATTATTCCTGCACTTTAACACAATGGTGAGTTGCCTCAACGTTTTTGGTTTCAACAGGATGGAGCGCCTCCCCACTATGATAGGCGAGTTAGGAACTTTTTGGATGCTATTTTCCCAAATCGATGGATTGGACGTAGAGGATTCATAGAGTGGCCTTGCACGTTCTCCAGACCTTAGGCCATTAGATTTTTATCTGCGGGGTTTTCTCAAATCTCGTGTTTACGTTAGGCGACCAACTACTTTGCAGGAGTTGAGGCAAAGAATAGTCGACGAATGTGATTTAATCCGCAGAGAAGTTTTGGAAAAGGTAACTCAGAAATTTCGTAGAAGACTTGCATATTATCAGGAAGTAAACGGCGAGCATTTTGAACATTTTAAATGAGTTCGTTTATAAGATGACTACCATTTTGTTAATAATTTACGATAAATAAAATTAATTGTTCTGTAAATGTGGAGTGTTCTATCTCTTCATTATTTACAGATAATGATGCTAAAACCAGTATGGTCGAATTTGCAAGAACAAGGTCTATTATAACCTGCAAAAATATACAGGTTGTTCCATTTAAATAAAAAAAATTAAGAGAACTTCCGATTGAACCGGAAGTACAGTCACAACAATAAAATCGAAATTAGATGTATTATATTTCGTGACACTTATTTGCAAAGTTTCATCAACATCATCCTCTCCGTTTTAAAGTTATTTGCTTGGTTCCATACTTTATCCCAACCCTGTATTTACCTGTACGTCACAAATTATTTAGAAATATGATATATTGGCACTAAACACTTGTAAATTTCCCGCAACGAACACTATACTTCTACTAACATTAGAAGTTCAGAACTTATCACAACTGTATCTATCATGAAACTGTGAAGTAGGTGCCTGGAAATGTATCGTTAGGTCCTCTCAAGTATTCCCTTTAAGAATCTAACAACGGCGCAAGCAAAAGAAAAAGTGGATTTTTTTACATTTTCGTCGCAGTTTAGAGTCGATCGGCCACACAGTGCGGTACTGTAAAAAAATAATCAATGTAATCATTGGAAAAAAATTAATCCCTTCTGTGCCACGCGCCTCCCAAAGTCATCAAGACGATCTAAATACCCCTAACGATAAAACTTGCACGCTCGAGAGCACTCCCTTTACACAACATATTTAAAAACATTTAC
Source organism: Protaetia brevitarsis (assembly GCA_004143645.1). Lineage (NCBI taxonomy): Eukaryota > Metazoa > Arthropoda > Insecta > Coleoptera > Scarabaeidae > Protaetia > Protaetia brevitarsis. Next base: position 435,372 of record RXPK01000270.1, read on the forward strand.
CGAAGCAGGTTGTAGCTGTTAACGTAAAGAAGCAGTTTTATATATCACTACATTTTATGCACTGGTTTATTGCTATACAGGGTGTCCCACCGAACTGGGACATTAGATTTTTTGAAATTCTAGTAGAAATTTGATTTTGAAACTTGCAGACCTACTGTGATCTATTTAAGGAAAATATTTTCAACTTTATAGCACTTTCGGTATACAGGGTGTTGATATCAACTCTCTTATTTTAAATGGAATGGTATATTTTTTATCGATCTAATGAATTTGGCATCAGTTTATATAAAGGTTCCCTAACCCTAAACTCGACCGTTTTTAAAATAGTTTCATTTTCGTTGATTTTTTTTACATTTGCATTCTTTCAAATAAAATTAAATATTTCATGAGATAGCAAATATTTAGTGGTTCTACTAAAGTCGATGCAAATACAAGGACGTATCTATAATGTGTTATAACAATAATCACTGAATCACATACAGTGTGTTCAAAAACGCGCCTCCAATGTGGATATCTTTAAGCTAACAAAACTTTTTTTTTCAAATAGAACATGGTATTTTTTACTACAGCATCGAATGCAGCGCAAAATTCTACATCGATTGATATTAGGGTTTAGTATACCTACTCTTAATAGTTTTTGAAGTATTAGCATTTCTTGCAAAAAAATGCTAAAAATATATTTAAATTCCAAGTTTCAAACAAATAAAATAAGTTTTTTCCTACAAAACACTCTGTACATTATTTACCTAACCTATCTAAATATTTATGTTTCAGATATCTAACCTTGCTAGTTTCTTACTAATAGTAATGCCTTTTAGTCATAGAGAACGTAGATTAATTATTAGATATTAGTAAGCCATGAGATATGCTAAGAAATAAGTGATATACATTGTTGGTAATTTACCAAATTGCGCAGTGATAAACCTATGCAGTATTAACAAGTCATATCTTTTATAGTAAGTCCTAATGTTGCCAACTTCTTCACACATTTTCTTCTAACAGGTAAAATATTGTAAATCGAGAGAAATAACAAAAACATTGAAAGTTACATATACAAATAACATTTTAGACTTATTCTACATTCATGAAGAATGTAACAATGATTAAATAACTACACTTATTTGCAATGAATAAAAACCTAAAAAAAATAAAATACACAGGGAAATTAAAGCAGATATCCTAAATACACCCATAATATTTCAAATATTGTTCACTTACCAGACCAGGTATTTTCTTTGTAGAGGAGCCGTTTGACATGGAGTCTCCGAAAACAATGCATCCTCTTGGCTTTTTGTATTAAACTAGGTATTAAGCGATACAGACAGATAACATAAATCAGGAACAAACTATTAAAAGTCTTCGAAAATGTTCAACATAAATGTTCTTTCAGAATAAAAGTTTCCTAGTTTTTTTTTTTAATTTGACTTATTTTCGATGTATTTAATAAGCAGGCAAAAATATTAACATGTAATTTGCTATCGCATAATAATTATGGCTTATTAATATTTTATAATTACAATTACATAAAATGTGCTAATAACTGGAAAACTTCCAATGATAAATATCTCAGGTGTGGAAACCAAACAATGCAAAAAAAGATAACGCATCATTCTAAAAAATAATATACAGAGTGTTTTTAGGAAGAAAAATATTTTAGGTACTCGAAACTTGGAAATTAGTCATATTTTAGGCAATAAATGCTAATATCTCAAAAACTAGCAAAAATAGCTATCGATGTAGAATTTTACGTTGCATTCATTGCTGTAATAAAAAATACCATGTTCCATTTGAAATAAAAAAGTTTTATTGGTTTAAAGGTATCCACATTGGAGATGCGTTTTCGAACATCCTGTATGTGATTTGATCATTATTGCCATAACACTTTCTACCTGCGTCCTTGTACTTACATCGACATTAGTAGAACCACTAAATATCTGATACCTCATCAGCTATTTAATTTCACTTGAAACAGTGCAAACGTAAAAAAATCAACAAAATTGCAAATATCTCAAAAACGGTTGATCAGGGGATCAGGGATAAGGAACCCTCATGTAAACTAATTGCAAATGACTCGATACATTCACTGTATCGATAAACATTGTACCGTTCTATTCAAAATAAGAAAGTTAATATCAACACCCTGTATAGCGAAAGTGCTATAAAGTTGAAAATATTTTCCTTGAATAGACCACAGTGGGCCATGACTACACTGCAAGTTTCAAAATCAAATTCCTGCTAGAAGTTCAAAAAAATCTAATGACCCAGTTCGGTGGGACACCCTGTATATTGCTATCAATATACATGCAAGTTTCACAACATTCGCACTTGTCTACAATATCAGGAAACTGTTACAAAAGTTAGCAGCTTTTTTGATATTGAATAGCTGCTACAAACTGCTAACGGTTGCTAGCTGCTACAAAATAATAGTTTGCTTCGTAGCAATCCATCACTAAAAAATAAGTATTTTAAATAACTGGCAATAATAAAGTACGTAGCAGACTCTCTCAATTAAGCAAGCTGGCTGCCTTATTGGTTTTTTTTTTCTTGATATTACCTGCTTAATGCCTTTTGTATTTTAAATTAAAATGTGACAAAAAAAAACCGAGTTTCTTTCCAAAGAACTTCAAGAAATATTCATATTATATCTCGGCCGCATTGTCTCGTCGAATAACATTCTTCGACTTCGTAGAAATTGTCGGGGATCCCGAAAGACGATAATAATTACGAAATTACAAAATTACTGAGCAAGTGACAACATCACAGTCGAATAAAGAACGGGCAAAGAGATATTCGCCAGCATCCGTGAGTATCGAAAAGGTTCATTTCGATTTAATGAAATTCCTACGTCGACTCGTTTCCGCCCATGAAAAATTTAATATTTTTTCGCCTAAACAGAGGGATGAGGGAAAATCATTTTATATATAAAAAAAAGCCTTTTAAAATCGTCTATATTTGTACCGGAGAAATTCTGCTGCTTAATTAATTGGACTTGTTATTAGCTTGTAAATTCTAAGAGAGGCTGACTTACAATATTCGGCAAAGCATCGCGTAGACGTTTGATGTGTAATACATCTAAAATCTGGAATTTGCAGGCAAAAGACAACTCCGAAAAAGAGCAAAAATATCACTCTCTTAGTCTGTATAAAGTTTGTGTCCCACCGCAGACTGGGTCTTTGATTGCAGCTCTATTTTTGATGTTAGGAAAAAACCTTTTCTACAAAAGTTGTACAGAAATCAATGCTACATAAGTTAAAAATATTTTCCACTACACAGGGCGTTCCCGAAGACTGGGTCTTTGATTATAGATCTATTTTCGATGTTAGGAAAAAACTTTTCTACAAAAGTTGTACAGAATGAAATGCTGCATAACCTAAACATATTTTTAAATATACAGGGTGTTCGCGAAGACTGGATCTTTGATTACAGCTCTATTTTTGATTTTAGGAAAAAATCTTTTCTACAAAAGTTGTGCAGATTTCAATGCTGCATAACCTAAACATATTTTCGACTATACAGGGTGTTCCAAAAGTAAGAACAAAAAAAAAACTACTTAAAACGTACTGCACATTCGAAAAGTGCCAGCTTCTCTCGAATGGACCGACTTCAAATTACCACCTTCCTCACTCCTAGATGCGCAGCATCTAGTAGTCTGTATAAAGTTTGTGTCCCACCGCAGACTGGGTCTTTGATTGCAGCTCTATTTTTGATTTTAGGAAAAAGTCCTTTAAGCAAAAGTTTTACAGAATTCGATGCTGCATGAGCAAAAAATATTTTCGACTATACAGGCTGTTCCAAAAGTAGGAAAATGCATACTTACTCCGTTATTTTAAACGAAATCAAAAAAAGATCTTAATAAGATTTGTTATAATGTAGGGGGCTCACTGAATGGTGCCGAACTTGATACCCCACCTCACCTCCGTCCAGAGTAGGAGGGGGAACAACTTTGAAATCTTAAATGGGAACCCCCATTTTGTATTCGAATCTGCAGAATTCTACGCCTTCAAGTATGTAGTTTTTGTTTGAATTTTTTTTTCGATTCGTAACAAATTGCACTGTAATCGCAAAAAAACATGATTGTGAACGTCTAGAAAAAATACACAAAAAAGAGAAGTAAGAAAACATGATTTCGTATTTTTTTTTTATTTTAACATAAACTAACATTTCAAAGAGCCATTCAACACGAAGAACTTTACTTTATCATACCCATTTCAGAAAATGTGTTCGAAAATGTGCCTTTCCACTTCGATACATTTATTTATTCGCAATTGGAATGATTGCACACAACTGAGAAGTGTTTCCGGCGTAATCCTTGAACAAGCGTTGGTGATTCGCCCAATCAGGTTTTCCCTCGTGGTTGGCACTTCTGTATAAACTTCAGACTTTAAGTGGCCCCACAAAAAGAAGTTAAGGGAAATAAGATCTGGCGATCTTGCTGGCCAAGACACTGGACCACTTCTTCCGATCCATCGACGATTGTAGGCTCGATCTAATACTTCTCGTTCTATTCCTGAATAATCTGCTGGACAACAGTCATGTTGGAACCACATTGTTTGTCGTACGTCCAAGGGAAGGTCTTCAAGTAACACTGAAAGTTCGTTCTGCAAGATGTTTCGATATTTTTCACCGTTTAAATTTCCATCGATGAAACATGGACCAATAAGCTTATAGCCAATTATTCCACACCAAACATTTACGTTCCAAGGATGTTGATGTTCAACTTGGCACAACCAATGGGGATTTTCGATACTCCAGTAATGCATGTTGTGCCGATTTACCGTACCGTGATTTGTGAATGTCGCCTCGTCAGAAAATAATACTCGAGCAAAAAAATTGGGATTATCTTGTATCCGTTGAACGCCCATTGACAAAATAGCACTCAATTTTGAAAATCATCGTCATGAAGTTCTTGATGCGTGTAAACTCTAAATGGATGATATTTCCTGCGCTTCAATATTTGGCGGATAATGTGCGAATTATTAGCTACTGCAGTTAATACCGCGATCTGATTATTTTTCTCCAGCAATTCTTTTTCGACGATTACGTTTTCTTGGCTGTACAGTTCCTTCGCTAGAGAACTGTTGAAAGACTCGATAAAAAGAAGCGCGCGATCGCACCTTGTCAGGAAAACGTTGTGAATAAAGATTAACAGCATCATCGATATTCCTACCACTTTCTCCATCATTTCAACTCTATCTTGTAATGTTATAGCCTCCATTACTATTCAAATATTCAACACTAACTAATTTGTATTGGATTAACAATTAATAATCTAAATGGGGATCGGACAATGTGTAAGTATTCACAGCTTGTCAAGTACTGAAGAAAGTACGGTTTTGTATCGTTGAATAACATTCCAATTGCGAACAAATAAATCTATCGAAGTGAAGGGGTACAGTTTCGAACACATGGCTTTTTGAACTGTTAGTTTATGTTAAAATAAAAAAAACACAAAATCATGTTTGGTTGCTTCTCTTTTTTGTCTATTTTTTCTAGACGTTCGCAATCATGTTTTTTGCGATTACAACGCAATCTGTTACGAATCGAAAAAAAAAAGTTTCAAACAAAAACTACATACTTGATGGCGTAGAATACGAATCTGCAATACAAGCTGGGATCCCCATTTAAGATTTCAAAGTTGTCCCCCCTCCCACTCTGAGGGGATGAGTTGGAGAATCGACTTCGGCACCATTCAGTGAACCCCCTACATTATAACTAGAGACCGGATTATATGCAAAGTGCATATATTTTATTTTTTGCATATCTTTAATTATAGTCTATATGTAGACGTATTACACTAATTAAGCTTAATTAGCGCTAATTAGTGATTGCATATATTGCATATTTAGGCATTTCTATGCATATTTTTACAAAAGTTGCATATATTGCATATTTAAGCTTTTTCTTATCTTTTCAATTAGTAAAAATTCCTAGTAATTCCTAATGTAGATCGACAACCGACAATTCTCAGAACGATAAATCTTTTACATTGGTTTCTCTAATACTTTTTTCCAAGAACTGCACATGTTTAATTTCGCCTAGCAGAAGGGATATGGTAAATAGTTTTATTATTATTAATTCCCAAATAAACTATTCATTCATTGAATATCTTTGAGCGAAACAGCATGTAATTGTGTTACGTTTTTAAATACTGTGCATACATACAATGAATATAGAGGACATAATTTCTTTATGGATTAAGCCATATAAAGTAAAAGGATGACGACAAAATATTTTGTCGAGCCTGCAGTAAACTAGTAAGTTTAATTTTACTAAAAGCTTTACAATTGTTTTTAAATTCTTTAACTTTTCATATAAAATGACAATTGTTGTTGTAGATGTCTTCTGAGAGAAAATACCTGATTGATCAATACGCTAAAACTCCATCACATTTTAGAAAATGTGAAAAACTAAAGCAATCCGCGTATGTGCAGCAATCTATATGTCAATGTGTAGCATTAACTTCACGAAACTCAGAACAAGAAGAATATAATACGAATCTGTGTAACGCACTAATTTTGTCTAACATACCGTTAGCAAGATTAAACAATCTTCATTTGAAATCATTTCTGCAAAAATATTGCAAACATAATATACCTGACGTAAGTACCTTACGAAAAAATTATGTCACATCTTGTAACCAGCAAACAATAGCAGAAATTCAACAATTGGTAGGGAATAATTTTATTTATATCATGGTTGATGAAAAGTACGGATAAGTGTGGCTGTTATATTGCCCATTTGTTAATAGGAATTCTTCATGAAGATATTGTAGGTAAATCATATTTAATTTATGGTAAAGAACTTCAAGAAACAAATAATGTGACAATTGCCCAATTCGTCCAAGAAGGTTTATTAAATTTCTTTTTACCTAGAAGTATACCTTGTGAAGAAATTTTACTAATGTTGTCCGACGCTGCACCATACATGATAAAAGCCACGCAAAATTTTTTTATAGTAACATTATTCGTACCACTTGTTTAGCTCATGGGTTCAATCGTGTAGCCGAAGACATTAGGAATCAATTCCCTTTGATTAATGATTTAATTAGCAATGTCAAAAAAGTATTTTTAAAAGCACCTTTACGAATCCAATTTTATAAGGAGCGACTTCCCGGTGTTAAGTTGCTTCCTGAACCGATTATTACGAGATGGGGTACATGGTTAGAGGCTGCAATTTTTTTCGCCGATAATTTTGAAAGAATAAAAAATGTAATTCTTGAAATCACTGCTGACTGGATTGCTCTAGGAAAACTGTAAAAAGATAGTAACATCAACAGAATTGCTACAAAACCTTTTGTATATTAAGTCAAATTAAGGCTTTGTTTCAAGTTCCATTGTTAAACTAGAAACGCAAGGGATGTCGCTCTCGGAATCAGTTGAAATAGTAGACGAATTTGATATGCTATGTAAGAAGGTTAAGGGTACAATAGGTAATTCTATATACGATAAATTTAAAAAAGTGATATAAGTGAATAAAAATGCGAGATATTTGAAATTGAAGAAAGTTAAGAAAATTTTGGAAGGTGAAACAGTAAACGATTTCGACTTTAATTTTAGTTTAAAATGTATTGCAAAGTTAAAAAATGCACCAATTACATCTGTGGATGTTGAAGGAAGCTTTTCTATTTCCAAACATATATATTCTGATAGAAGACAAAACAGTTTTGAAAAACATTTAATTATAAATTGTTTTAGCAATATGTTGTTTTGTGCAATAAAGTTAATGTTTAAATTTCTGCTCTTATTTATTTTATGTAAAAATTTTGCATATTGTCGCAATTTTTTTGCATATGTGCCCCAGGTTTATGCATATTTTCTCAAAAATCGATGCATATATATGCGCATATATTCCAGTTTTTCTTTGCATATAATCCGGTCTCTAATGATTACAAATCTTATTAAGATCTTTTTTTTTTGATTTGATGCAGTGTTTTAGACATATTCCGTTGTCTCAAGATAAAAAATTCACCCAGTATAAGCTACTATACGTCTACCTATAATAACAACACTGTTATTTACGCTTTTGTAAAAAAATGGCTCTGCTGCAAGCTTTCAGCTAAGGCGGCGTAGTTAGTATATGCATTATTCTTTCCTGCATTCAAGAGATATACAAATCGACACATCTTTTTGCAGGTGTCGACCAAAAATGCGTCTACGACGAACACTGCATTGAAGGAGCTTATTGCATGAATCAAGCAATCTGCAAATGTAAAGACACTACACCTGTCGTGCTGGAGGAAGGTATGGTCTGTGCAAGTAAGTAGAAAATTAAATTACATGGGACAGAAACGTTTTAGTTTAGATATTTTGTATGCCATATTTTCAAAATTTTCAAATATTGATTTTACCATTTTAAGTTTGATCCAAAAAGAGCACATGACACCTATATTACTCTTTTGATAGCACTAACAATTACGGAGATACCCTATAAAAGTGTCGAAAATGGTACACCTGTAAAGTCACCACAAAACAAACTTAAATTGTAAGTCGTTTCTTGTGATCTTCGCAAAACCCAAGAATTTTAAAAAAAAAAAACGCAACCAAACAAGAATATTCCATAATTTTATGATATATACTGATAGTTCTCATTACTTTTTCACCTTTCAGGATCCAGCTTTACCGACGTAGCATTCGTACCCCTCTTTTATCTTCCATTGGCAATCGTGACGCTGATATTTTGAAGCACCAAAATATAACGCCACATTCATGGATATATCGGCTTTTTATTTCATGTACGTACGATTTTAACGCAATACCTGTAACATAGATTCGCATAGAAGCGGCAGATATTGTTAACGAGGCATCGACAGTGCATCCATTCCGTAACAAAGGACGCATTTCTGACACGTTTAGCACCGCATGTCTATATGCATTGTTCAATATCGTATTACGGATTTTATGTAGGCAATGTCGCGTCGTGCGTTTTCTCACATGTAATATTGTAAATATGAAATTTATATTGTGAAATCAGAGATTTTATTGTATTTATATAGATTATATTATAGTCTTTTTAATTTTATATCGTAATACTGTATGCAAGTTTCATTCTAAATAAAATTAATTGTGTGTAGGAATTATTTTATTTAACCTAACTTAACAGATTTCAAGGTAGGTACAAAAATAATAATAACTAAATAATCATCCATTGCAAGTAGAAAACATTAGTATTATTTTTATATTTCAGAACATACTAGTGCTGTAAATATTCGGATGATTTCAATAATCGGAATATCGGAATCGGAAGGCTATGATATTCGGAATAATATTCCGATTCCATATATCATAGAGAATCGGAATATTATTATAGGGAATAATCATAGAGAACATGAATACGTTTGAAATTAAATTTCAAAATTCCCGCATTTTCTGTGAACGTTCAAACTGAGTTATTCTATGCCAAAGAAACGGATGAATCAGAATGTCCAACCCTGATGGTAAAATTACTGGATATCGGTTCGTACCCTAAATACATATTAAATATTAACATAGAAACCTGGCAACTTTTAAATCTTCTTCAATTCTATTTACTATGAAATATTGTTCTAAACGTGCAATATATTTGCTCCATTTCTTTGATGCGGAATCAAACTCACTTATTCTTCCCACCGACATTTCCACGAAATTTAATTTTTTAAACACTACATTCCACTTTACCACACAATTAACAATCATTTTTAGGTTGTAATTTGGAATGAAATTGAATTTTATAGCCGTTAAATTTTGCAAAATTAATTGAGACACGTCTGCCTTTGACGGATGTTGGCTAGTGAATCCTTTCTAATTGAAAAATTCCAACAGACTTTTATAGCGATTGTCTTTCCACAACGGGGACAAACTGTCTCAGAGACTCCGTTAATTTCACCGAAGTGAGGTGAATATAAGATGTAAGATACATGAGAATGCCCATGTGACCGAATGGACTGTTGAATATTTATACGAAATTAAAATAAACAATTATTGCAAAATTTAAAAATTTTCAGCACTTATTGCTATGTAAAATTTACAATGTAAAAAAGCTTAATTACTGTACAATAAGTAGGCAACCACTTACAATCGATATAAATTAAAAAAAAACTTGCCCTTGCCATATTTAATCCTTAAATCGCGATTGTAATAATGGCCCTCAGCAATAAATAAGGTAATAAATTACAACAAGCTGATTTAATAAATTACTACAAGTTGATTTAAAACTTGGTAATATTAATAAAATGGAGGGGGAGAGGAGAGGGGAGTTGGCCCGTGATTGAGCCCACTACTCAATATTCTCACGAGTCGCCACTGCTTACTATAATTGATCAATATAGTATTAAATTCTGATTTTAAAAGTTTGGAAATCAAATTTCACAATTTTGTTGAATAATACAAGAGCTTGTTATTTTATATTATTAAACCGACTTTAATTTGAGTGGTATTTAAACTCAATTATTTATTTATTTCAATATTAACATTTTTATTTAAATTATATGTGACAAGTACAAAATAAATATAAAAAAGCGAAAAAAGCACACTTACTTAAGTATATAAAAAAAATTAACCTATGTTAATATCTAAATCGACGTAATTCCATTTATCCAAGCCAAATCAACACTATCACGACGAAGAACAAAACCTTCAAACTTGCATAGATCGAAACCCCACCATGTCTCTCAAACAATCACCTCTGACATTTTCAAAGCCTTCATTGCAAGTACAGATACCATCTACGCAATCCACGGCTCCTGAATCCGCTAAACTTTGGTTGAAAAAGCATTCCCTCCTATCAGAACACCTTCCCGCAGCCACTACGGTACGCCAACATCTCGGCCCAAGGGGATGGAATCCCGGATTGCAAAGACACGTCTGGTTAGCGCAGAAGGAGCCCGCTAGGTATGTCGAACATTGAGCCAGTTCGTCGCAAGGTTGAGTGAAATCAGTCGCAGCTTTTTAAAGACAGACAAAAAAGTAAATTAGCGCCTTATAAAGGTTTCATAAATATTAATGATGGGTTGCTACGAAGCAAACTGCTATTTTGTAGTAGCTAACAAGCGTTAGCAGTTTGTTGCAGCTATTCAATATCAAAAGAAGGCTGGGTGTCCAGCCTAAGATGCAACGGTCCATAGCCGATTTATTGTTGCCGCGAATCATATTCTACACATTTTAAAATTAGTTTCAGTAATGGCGTACTTCCGCTTGTACCGAAAGTAGATATTAACTTTATTATTTTAAATGGAACACCTTGTATATTATTATTTTTTCAAAGAAAATTTCAAGCATGTAAACTACAAAATATACAATACTGACGAAGGCAATATGTTCAATTGAATGAAATTAAAATGCACAACTGAACAATTACATTAAATTTACCAAACAATTCTATTAACAAAATCTTTTCAAAATAAAATATTAAAATTATGGAAACTCTATCATTGCATTGATAATGCATTGTTTGTTTCCAGTGGTCTTATTGTATTCTGTTGGCCACTTTCTAAGCATGCCAGTATTACTGCAGCCAGTCCCAAGCCTGGTGAAATGCGAGGGGAAGGTGGCCGCCGCAATGCGTATCTATCATGAAAAACTGAAAAATCGCGAATATCTCCAAAACCTTTGGAGATAGACACAATGACACTCTTATAAAATCGAAAGAAAATTAAATTTTACATCCATTTATGTAAAAACTGCGATAGCATTCAATTTAAAAAAATCAAGTTATCCATGATTTTAGAGTTCGAAAATTACAGAGCCCTATTTAATAATTCTGTAATTTAAACGCAACAATTTTAAAATAAAAGACGTCTGCTGTTTCATGATTAAGCGAAAAATGAAAACCGCATCTTTCTAACTTTCATATTTCCGGAGATATTTCCAAATACCGCAGACATTGCAAATGTCATTTTTTTCGAAAACGTCATGTAATTCGGGAACGGCACAACTTAGTCCTAATGTATGCCTAACGTATTGTTATTTAAATTTAACAAGGAATTCAAAAGTACAATAATATAGAGGGTGTTCCATTTAAAATAATAAAGTTAGTATTTACTTCCGGTACAACCGCCATTACTGAAACTAATTTTAAAATGCGTAGAATATGATTTGAGGCAACATTTATTTGAAACATTTTTCCAAAAAAAAAACAATAATATATCTGCTATGGACCGTTGCATCTTAGGCTGGACACTCGGTATATATTACTTGTCCTTCCAGTTTCCTTCCTTCAGTTATGAGAGAGATATTTCAATTAAAAACAAGTTCAAACCGCTAGATACAACGTTTACTTGTAATATTGAATAATCCATTTCTTCTACCTGATTTGTATAATTGGAAAGCGTTTTACAACTGTATACCCCAATAAATCATTTACCTGGAACAGCCGACGCCAGCCGAACGCGCACTTGTGCAAATGGTAAGTAGTTTTTGATAGTCACTACGCTACGTAAACGACGACATTAAATAAGTCGGCCAGTCTACGTATGTAAGTATTTATATCTCCGCTCATTACTGAATCAAATAGAGTCGTCCACAATGCAAGTACATAGAGATATTGAATGAATAACGGTAATAAAAGACTTTTTGGGGCGGTGTGGAAAGTTGTAGAAACAGTTTATCTGTTTAACATATGCTGCTATTTAAGGAAAAGTGCTATAAAAAGTAGCAGCTTTTTTAAACAAAAAGTAACAGAAGCAGGTTGTAGCTGCTAACGTAAAGAAGCAGTTTTATACATCACTAGTAAATATACCTTGCAGACACCTCCGACCATTCTCAGAGACGACGTGACCTGGTAGACATCGGCAGACTCCAATACAATTGGCGAATGTGTGTCTGCAATTATCGTCTGATGTGCAATTCTCGCCCAGGCGACTAGTGGGGACGCAGCGACCGTCAGGAGTATGGTGATGTCTTATTGGGCATCTGCAACGTCCAAGATGACAAGTGCCGATAGTACCATCGCTTAAGAGGCAGTTGAAATCTACGTTGCAAATCTCTCCGGGTGCTGAAATATATTTAGGAAGATGTGAAAATTAAATGTTCTATTTATAAAAAAAAAAGTGTTTTAAACACATAAATTGTACTCACCGGAAGTGACGTAGCACTGATTATTTGGAGCCCAATGGGCGTCTTCGTTGCACTGGCATGTACCGTCTACGCAGGAAGATGGATTGCCTAGGGTGAATGTGCATTCAAAGTCTCTTGTACAATTAGAATTGATTCCGGCGGCAGCTAAAAATTAATAAAGTGGATGTTTATTAGTATTTAATGAAAATTTTAAAAGACGTAGAAGAACGTACACATTTCTTTCTTTTAAAATTTTCCGTTTTATGCACTATCATCGAACAATTTGGTAGTAATATTTCGGTAAGTGAAAGTAATGACACGATAAGGGACGACATAAAACTTTAGTTGCTAACAATCCACAGCATGCAAAGATTGCAAGTTTTTTACAGTAAGAAGGCCTCAATCTCCTGACGGTGATTAAACCTGGGATATGCTCGGGATGATTTGTTAAAAAAATCAGCTTTGTGAAGGAATTCATCACAAAGCTTAGTAACAAGAGCGAGTAGGATCATAACACCATCTTGAACTTGAATAGAAATGCCATCAAATGGTATACTGATGGCTCCAAAACGGTAGAGGGAACTGGAATAGGAATATATGGGCCTAGAACTACATATTTCGAAAGCTTGGGAAATACCCAAGTATATTTCAGGCGGAAATACACGCTATTGGAAGATGTGTTCAGTTCATTATGGATAGAAATTATCGGAAGCAGGAGATTATCATCATGTCTGATAGTCAAGAAGCCATCAAGGCGCTAAGCTCACATGAAATCAGTTCCAAGATGGTCTGGGAATGCCTAGGGAAATTAAATGAGCTAGGCAAAAGAAATAAAGTAACCCTCCTGTGGGTTTAGGGTCACACAGGAGTGGAAGGAAATGAAATAATGGATAATCTCGTAAAAAAAAGGGACAGGAATGCCTTTTGTAGGACCTGAACCCTTTTACGGGCTAAGTAGCAGCACAATACTGAAGGAACTAAAAATAGAAATGGAGCAGAGAAAATCTAGTTACTGGGAAAATCTCCAGGGAATGAGGCAAAGTAAAATTCTTCTGGGAACTTATAACCAGAAGAAGTTTACAGAATGCATCAACCTGAGCAAGAACAATGTTCGCATATTAACAGGAATACTTTCAGGCCATTGTAGACTGAAAGGACACCTGAGTAAGCTTGCATTGGAAAAGTAATTTGAATGTAGATTTTGTGGGGAACAGGATGAAACACCCATCCACCTCCTCTCAAACTGCGTAGCACTGTGCAACTGGAGGGCGTTGCACCTGGGAGTATGTGAAATCGAAGAGGGATACTTACCTAGACTGGGGCCCTCTGACATCCTACACTTTCTGAAAGGAATAGTAGGATTGGAAGGTCAGCTGTAAAAGCAGCAAGAATAGGGGACACAACAGATCTTTTAGGTCGCAGTGTAACATCACCCTTCTATCTATCTACATTTACATCTACATCAGTGACTTTAGAGATGTTACGGCTAGGAGGAATAATTTGTTCAACTTGATTTCTTGGCAGTGTGATAGTTTTAAATCAAAAAATGAAACGAAAGCATTTGAAAGAAATTTTATTGACATACGATACGAAAAAAAAAGCTATGTGTTTAGCGACCCAGCACAGTGGTCGTAGAAGGTACGAAAACGGCAAAAACTCTAGAAAATTTTAATTTTTGGTAGAGTATCCAGCAAAAAGTAGGTTTTACAGGATTTTGACACGTTTGAGTCGATCTAAATCGTCCAAGTTCGAGGGAATAATCGTTTATAAGTTAGAATATTTATTCGATAATTTCAGTGATAGAAAATAATACAAAATAATATAAAGATATTGAGAATAAAGAAAATACTTAGAATAAAACACTGATACAGTCTCCTGTAAAAATAATCAACAATAACAATCATTTAATTGTAATAATAATTCTTTTTGAATACGTGTACTATTATAATTATAATATAATATAATTATATTATAATTATTATTTTAATCTTACCTAACATATATTTTACCATTTTATGGCTAAACCAACACCTAATATTTAGCACGATAAAAATGTTGAAATTACATTATTTTAATATAAAAGATCTTTGGAATAATCATGAAGCTCTATTTTGCTACTTGTTTTTGGTTCGGTATGAAACATATTAATGTATGGACCTGAAGAAACTGAAGAAAATTAAAAACATCCTCATTTGTATTTTTTCAGGTATACATTCTGTAAATCTCCTCTGGTTATAAGTTCCCAGAAGAATTTTACTTTGCCTCATTCCCTGGAGATTTTTCCAGTAACTGGATTTTCTCTGCTCCATTTCTATTTTTAGTTTCTTCAGTAGTGTGCTGCTACTTAATCCGCAACAGGGTTCAAGTCCTACAAAAGGCATTCCTGTCTCTTTTTTTGCGAGATTATCCGTTATTTCGTTTCCTTCCACTCCTGTGTGACCCTAAACTCACAGGAGGGTTACTTTATTCCTTTTGCCCAGCTCATTTAATTTCCCTAGGCATTCCCAGACCATCTTGGAACTGATTTCATATGACCTCAGCGCCTTGATGGCTGCTTGACTATCAGACATGATGATAATCTCCTGTTTCCGATAATTTCTATCCATATTGAACTGAACGCATCTTTCAATCCGCCTGAAATATACTTGGATATTTTCCCAAGCTTTCGAAATATGTGGTTCTAGGCTCATATATTCCTATTCCAGTTCCATCTGCCGTTTTGGTGCCATCAGTATACCATTTGATGGCATTTCTATTCAAGTTCAAGATGGTGTTATGATCCTGTCACTGAGTTTTGTGATGAATTTCTTCACAAAGCTGATTTTTTTTTAACATATGATCCCGGGGCATATCCCAGATTTGATCACCGTCAGGAGATTGACCATTCTGAGTGTGGTTCTTTTTGCCACGCCCTCTACTACAATATGGAGGGGGGCAAGATCCAATACTACTTCAATAGCTGCTGTTGGGCAGGTTCTCATAGCCCCCGTTATGCATACACATGCTAATCTTTGCACTTTCGAGAGGTTAATTCTCGCGGTGGCTAGATTAGTTCTTTTGCTCCATGCTACTGATGCATAAGTGATAATCGGTCTCACTATCGCTGTATACATCTAAAGCAGTATTTTTGGGTTGCATCCCCAATTTTTCCCTGCAAAGTTTCTGCACACCATCTTTTGGCCTTGTTGGTTACTTCAATAATCTCACTGATTGTGAGTATACAAAATAATTTCAATTCCTTAATAGAAATTTTAAATATAGTAAAGCGCCGTCTTATCAATATCACAAGCATTACTCCATTACTCATTACTGTTTATATTCGTATTGTAATAACAATAATCATAAATGATAACAGGCATTAGAGCAGCATTGCCAACAAGTGAATCATACTTTTGGTTTCTAATAATTACGCAAGCTGTGCACCATTAATTTTTAACCCGTATAAAAAAATAACTTACGTAAAAGACATTCATAAAATGTTCTATTCCTCGATATTATGAAGCCATCTTCACACCTGCAAAACCCAGGGTTAGTTCGATCGTTGCCTATACAAAAACTATTCGGTCTGCAATCCCTATCAAGTCTGCAACTGTGATGGGACACTAGGAGATTATAAAAGAAAAATTATATGAAATGAGATTGATGTAGAAAATAAAATATAGGTATTATATACTCACTTAATCTTGCCATCATCATATCTGGGTCGATTTCTGTATCCTCTTGAGTGAGGACGTTATTAAATATGAATGTTGTTAGAATTAATAAGAATAACATGTTGGAACTTATATAAAATAGCCGATTTAAGCGTAACATAATCAAAACCAAGAAAAACCGTTATCGAGCACTTATATAGTTGTTTTAATTTTGAGTTAGTACTATATGAGTGGCCATGATACCTGTTTCAATAATCGCGTTATCTAAAATTAGGTTATCTAATCGTCGAAATGTTCTAAGCGCATAGAAAAGAAAACGTGCACAGATAAAGGCACAAAACATGTGATAAGCGTATTTATTAATCTCAGACTAATACAGGGTAGATAAATTAAAACAAACATACGTAAAGAGAAAATGAGACGGACAACGTTGTGGCGAAGAAGAATCTGTTGGTAGACGCTGCACCTGTAGCTATAAAAAAAAAACAAGTGGGTATGAATATAAGTACGCTGAGAAAAGAGATTGCATTAAATGAAAAGTTTTATAACTTTTGGTTTTTAACATGTTCAACGAAAAGAATACCTTTTTCTCAGAAAAGTGTTTATTTTAATTGAAAGTAGGGTGCTGTTTTGCCGGCTATTTTCTTGCTTTTTGATGAAAAGTGACCGTAATTAAATGAAATGTACCTTAGTTTCGATTAATATTTTGTAATGTCTGTATAACTTTAAGTAAGACAATACACATTACTAGAGACCGGATTATATGCAAAGTGCATATATTTTATTTTTTGCATATCTTTAGTTATAGTCTATATGTAGACGTATTACACTAATTGAAATTAATTAGCGCTAATTAGTGATTGCATGTATTGCATATTTAAGCTTTTTCTTATCATTTCTATTAGTAAAAATTCCTAGTAATTCCTAATATAGATCGACAACCGACAATTCTCAGGACGATAAATCTTTTACATTGGTTTCTCTAATACTTTTTTCCAAGAACTGCACGTGTTTAATTTCGCCTAGCAGAAGCGATGTGGTAAATATGTTTTATTATTATTAATTCCCAAATAAACTCATTCATTCATTGAATATCTTTGAGCGAAACAGCACGTAATTGTGTTACGTTTTTAAATACTGTGCGTACATACAATGAGTATAGCAAACAAATATGCAAATTTTTATAGCAAAATCATTCAAAGAGATTTTATTTTTTATTTACATGTTCTACCACACAGAAAAAAAACAGAAAAAAAAAATATAGTACACTTAAATATATACAGTCTAATATAACAAAAAGCCAAGTTGCCATCTTAAACCAAATTCAAAACACCACCCCTCAAAAGTGGAAAATAGTGATAACTTTGAACTGAGTAGAGGAAATAAATCTTGAATTTTTGTAGAATGCCCATAATCAGTGTTTACTTGCGTATTTTTTTTTTTTGAACGTGATAGCTCAAGTAATTCCTGAGAAAAAAAATATTGAATTTTTCCACCCTTATGCTAATATATCTCGAATGGGGTGGCATCGATTGAGCTAATTTTTTGGTATTTACAGTATGTGTGACAGTAGTACTCATTTGCTTTAATTTTAGCCCGATAGCTTTAGGGGCACTTTTCGATGACTTATCGATACCTTTCGCATAAATAGATACGAGACGCTGCTTTGTATAGTTCCCTTTTATGCCCGTGTATAACAGGAGTTGATGAAATATTTTTTTTATTTTTAATATTGCACGTTACGTATATATTTGACATACCAATAAGACAATCGAACTCAAATTCTATAAAAGCTGGTTTGCAGCGGCATGTATTATGCGAACACTCAACATACTTCCTGTCGTCGACAATCTCGTAACAATCAGTGTTGCTGGTACAGTTGTGTGATAAATCTACAACAGATATCATTAAAACCCACAGTTTTTGACCCTAATAAAACTATTAACGTGTGTATAAATTATCGCAAAAGCTATACGCAGCGACATTCTTCCTTCGTTTCTGAATCTAAAATCTAAATGGTAAAATATGGTACTATGCTTCATGCGTCTTCACGAGCCACTTGAAAGTAACATACATTTGGCAACACTGTAGTCGTATACTACCGTAATGGTAGTTACAATACTTGTCAAAATTGACAGACCAGAATTACAAATGACAAACGGGATAACACAAATGATACATAGGGAAAAGCAATAAGAAAGCTTTATTAAAACAGAATTAGTAGTTTTGATTTTTTGAACGCATCTCTTGTAATAAATTAGCGACACTATTACCTGCGCATATGCTCAAATTGATATCCGTCTGTTTGTAAACACATTTGCAAACTACGAGGTATTGTCTGTATTACTTGTTCAAGCCTTTCCGGTGTAATTTCTAATACTGCCGCGTTAATTCGTCCTATAACTTCGTCAGCATCTTGTGGAGGTGTTGCGTAAACTTTCACCTTTATGAATCCCCAAACAAAAAAGTCTAAAGGATTTAGGTCGGGAAACTTTGCAGGCCATAAGATAGGACCACCGCGACCAATCCACCTGTTAGGGAAGTATTCATCCAACCACTCTCTCACATTACGAGAAAAATATGCCGGGGCTCCATCATGCATGTAAAACATGTTACGGCGTATATTCAATGGCATCTCGTCAATAACTTGTTCTAATACATTTAAATACCCGTTGGCATCAACTCGATTTGGCAGATAGATTGGCCCAACGACACGGTGATTTATTATACCCAGCCAAACATTAACTGAAAACTTTCTTTGGTGACCGTATTCCCGAAACGCATGAGGATTTTCATCTGCCCAATGGTGAAAATTATAGGTTTTGAGTACACCATCTCTGGTAAACATAGACTCATCGGTCCAAAGAACACCTCTTAAAAAGTCGCCATCTTCTTGAATCCTATTTAAGATACTATGACAAAAGTTTAAACGGTGTATGTTATCGTTTTCATAGAGCGGCTGCACCTTAGTTATATGATATGGACAAAGAAGGTTTTCACGTAGAACCAAATGAACGGTCTTATTACTGCGGATATTGAATGTAGACGCCAACTGTCGAGTACTGACGGAGGGATCTTCATGTACTGAGTCTAGAATTTCCTCTTCCAGCTGTAATGTACGCCGTTGTCTAGGTCGGCCAGCGTTGGCATTTTCTTTCTTAAACGAACCAGTTTCACGTAGACGTGGGTCCAGCCGTCGAAATACGTTTCCAGTAGGATGTCTCCGGTTTGGAAAACGTACGCGATATTCCTGTTCTGCCATGTTAGCATTTCCATTACAAAAACCGTATACCATATACATATCGGCATATTCATTAAATGTAAAAACCATTGTAAATAAACAAAACAATAATACGAGAACGATAAAAACACTGAAACAGCAAAAACTAATCAAGAGAATACGAGTAATCACGAAAAAGAGCAGAGCTTGCATAAAATTGAACACTTCAGATTAATGTCAAAATTTGACAGTAATGGTTTTGATTGAAATCAAATTAGAATACAAAGTCATTGTCCTATAATGTTTCCAAATGTGTTTTTCGTGGAATAAGATGCTTATGAAGAAATGTTGAAACCAGGCTCTAAAATCAAAAAGAAACTGTTTACGAAAAAGCAGAAATAAGAAATCGTCTAAATTCAAAATTGCAGCTATCTATACCGACAAAGAACCTCGTGAAGACTTATAAAGCATAGTACAATATTTTACCATTTAGATTTTCGATTCAGAAACGAACGAAGTATGTCGCTACGTGCAGCTTTTGCGACATTTATACACACGTTGTATATATTTTTTTGTAAGGTATAGATTTATAAGGTTATGAATTTGCAGTTTTTTTGCTCTAAATGTCACCATAAGCAAATTAATATTTATAACATTTATGGTAGGTACTTACTGATATGCCTCACGCACTTGTTTATTTCCCAATTGAAAATATACGGAGCCAAACAGTGGCATTTAGTCTGATAACACACTGCTCCGTCACCCAAATACCACTTGCACTGGACATCTTCCAAACAATTCGTTCCAGTCGTCGTAGCGGCTAATAGACAACCCGCTCTACCCTTGACGAAGCCTTGCTTGCAGGCGCATTTTCGCTCAAAACATACAGCGTTTTCTATAGGCTTGCAATCTCTCTCTTGCTGGCACGAATCTCCAATAGCTATAAGAAAAAAAGCATTAAATGAGTTTACCTTAAGAAAAAAACTAGCATTTTAATAAGTAGGTATGTGCCGAAATCTTTTGCAGGGAAATTTTCAAAGCCTAATAAGGTATTTTTGCTTTCCATATGGTTACATGTGTGAGATTCTCTGTTACATCATTGACAAGGGAACCTCGCGAACTGTAAATAGCAGATTTTGATGAAACTTTGTCAGTTTGTAGACTCCATGCGGAACTTCAACTTTAGAGGGTGCAATTCACCTTGCAATTCTGCCCCAATTTTCTAATTTTTTTCTGAATAACTTTTAAACGGTAAGAGATAGAAGAAAAGTCTTAATGGCGGACTTGTACCGTTTAGTCAGCCCTTTCGATTGTTATAGATATTTATATACACTGCAAGTTTCAAAATCAAATTTCTACTAGACGTTCAAAAAAATCTAATGTCCCAATTCGGTGGGACACCCTGTATATTGCTATCAATATACATGCATGTTTCGCAACATTCGCACTTGTCCACTATATCAGGAAACTGCTACAAAAATCAGCAGCTTCTTTTGACATTGAATAGCTGTTACAAACTGCTAAGGCTTCTGTTAAGCTGCTACAAAATAGCAGTTTGCTTCGTAGCAACCCGTCACTAATACTGACAAGGGAACACCGGCGGGTGTCCCCCTCCGATTTCGATGAAACTTAACAGATCGGAAGAGTACCTTAAAATAAGAGACACGTATTTTTTTTTTATCGGCGTATCCGCACGATTTTGGGGTACAGCCCCCTCCAAAGTTTGGACGATTTTTCAATTTTTGCAAATATTTCCTAAATTATAACAGATATTAAATTTTCTTCTTAACATAATTTGCAGCATATTGCATGGCCCTAAGGGTGGCATCGTCCGTATTCGCAAAAAGTTAATAACGGGGGGCGGCGTACCCCGTACACCCATTTTTTTTACATTTTTTTTCTTTTTCTTATTCATCAAAAGAAGGCCGATTTTACATAGAATACGATGATGTATAACAAGTTTAGAAAATTAATAATTGTAAAAATAGAAAATAATAATAAGCTTCAAAATTAATAAACTTGTCTATTGATATAAATCAAATGAACTATAACAGAAACAAGTTTTTATCCTAACATAATTTCCAGCATAATACATGGTCTCAAGTAGATATCTTCACAAAAAGCTAATAACGGAGGACGGGGTACCCCATACCCCGCATTTTTTTAATTATAAGTTTATTCATTATTATCAAAAAAAGATCGCTTTTACATAGAAACAATGGTAATAAAATTTGGAGGATTAATAATAAAAAAATTTTAATAATAATAATATAGTACATTAACAGCAATTATTTGTTATCGTTACTCGCTGCTCTCCTTACTTAAATATTTCTAATTTAGAATTGTATCTACTCGACATGGTCAAACTTTCTATGCCTACTAACTTACACTATATACTATACGAAACTTTTATTGGTGTAGCAATATAAATCGTTTTATCAACTGCAGTTAGTGACTGCGTTTTATATATTTCCTTAATAAAATATTATTCATTCTTAGAATACCATAATCCTTTAGTGCGTATATATGAACAATTTGCTACACAGGACAAGGATTAAATAATAAATACATATATATTTTTTAATTTATTTCAAGTTTTTCGTGCAATGTAGGTGTACAATGTAAGTATTCAATGGAGCATAAATATAACTAATGTGTTTGTAACGATTATAACATTTCGGAAACAATAGAACAGAATTAGAAAAAATTATAATGCTTATAAATGTTTAAATACATGACATACTGTAATGCGATTGTTGGTATATATGTATTGACATAGCGAACAAGATTAATATACATACAGTAATTAAGCTATGTAAGTATTACAGTAGTGATAGTCTGCGTAAAAGTGATTAAAACACAGATTTTGTTTGCACCATGAACACAGCACAATAGCTAGTTTATTGCAAATACTACACAAGGGTGTAGACTGCGCATCTTTGTTAAAACAAAACTCTACAGGATTTTTAAAGGGCCCAGATCTTTTCTCAACGTATCCACTCTTATACCACGAGTACTTGAATACGTCGAAAAATCTTGGGGAAGAAAACTGATTATAGGTTAGGGATTTCAACTTAATAATATTATTTCTCTGATGTAAATCTATGTCGTAGTTCATAAGAATCACTATATCCGAAAAAGTTCTAACAAAATTTTTCCACAGTCTAAAACCATATACATCTAGAGGTTATACCATCGCTGTCGTTTTTTTTTGGTATATTTAAAATGTTCAAAGTTTTGTCTTTTGACACTAATTGCTGAAGTTCGGCAACACATTGCCCACTCCAAGAATCAATCAAAAGGACACTCTTTGGCCCGGTATTCGAGAGAAAAACATCCATTAGCCAGGTAGATCCCTTATCGTGTTAAATTTATAATGCAGATTACCAATTATATCTGAAGTGACTGAATAATTAATTAAACTCACGTATGCGTAGATAAGTGCATATCAAATTCATCACAATAGACACGTACATATATTTATTTTGAGCTATTATTACTATTATTAATTTTCTAAATTTATTATACATCACCGTTTTCTATGTAAAAGCGATCTTTTTTTGATGAATAATGAATAAACTTATTATTAAACAATGCGGGGGTATGGGGTACCCCGTCCCCGTTATTAGCTTTTTATGAAGATATCTACCTTGAGACCATGTATTATGCTGGAAATTATGTTAAGAATAAAAATTTATTTCTGTTATAGTGCATTTGATTTATATCAATAGATAAGTTTATTAATTTTGAAGCTTTATTATTATTTTTCTATTTTTACAATTATTAATTTTCTAAACTTGTTATACATCATCGTATTCTATGTAAAATTGGCCTTCTTTTGATGAATAAGAAAAAGAAAAAATGTAAAAAAAATGGGGAGTACGGGGTACCCCGTCCCCCGTTATTAACTTTTTGCGAATACGGACGACGCCGTCCTTAGGGCCATGCAATATGCTGCAAATTATGTTAAGAAGAAAATTTAATATCTGTTATAATTTAGGAAATATTTGCAAAAATTGAAAAATCGTCCAAACTTTGGAGGGGGCTGTACCCCAAAATCGTGCGGATACGCCGATAAAAAAAATACGTGTCTCTTATTTTAAGGTACTCTTTCGACCTGTTAAATTTCATCGAAATCGGAGGGGGACACCCGCCGGTGTTCCCTTGTGAGTAATACAAGTAATTTTATTTCTGTTAAAAGGTTTCCATGGCAACATATTATTACGAATATTCTTTATGAGATATATCTGACAAAAATATGTTAATAACCAACGCTATATTTTAATATCTCAAACCGTACACCCACCAAACCGTGTATCATTGTAATTCTTGAACAAGTGTCTATCAGAAAATGTGAAAACATGCATTATATATTATCCATTATAAAAGCTATCGATGGCGTCATATCTCGAAATATGTGATAGCTGTTGGAAATCAAAGTATGTCACAGGCCAGAATAAAAATACTACGAAAACTTTTCTTAAGTTATTTTTTAATAGAACCCATAATTTAGCCAGAAATCAGGTGTTACCACACATTTGCCTAACCCTATAGAATGGAAATACCTACATGTAAAACACATCAGAATTAAGTATTTTAGTATAAATATTCTAACTCAAGAGCGAGAATTTTTACATTCTATTATTTGAAATGACATCGAAATTATTACTTTTCCCCAGTGACCAACTATATTTATTTCATATTTTATAAATATTTAAAAAATATTAAATCTTTTTTGAATATTAGTTATATTAATATAATATGCATAAAATATATTATAGAAAATATATTAGGAAAACATTTAAAAAATATATATGTTATGTAGCATTAATAATATTTTATTGCAAATGTTTTCTCATATATTTTTCATAACTCTGCAAGAATATTTTTGCTTTGTATTTCTGTAATATTTATTTCATATAAAAAAAAAGATTGAATTTTTGTTTTTGTACATTTGGTGCGTAGGACGAATAATATAAAACGGGTAAAATATGCATACATATTAAGTAGGTATGTACCTATTTAAAATGATAGTTTAAAATATTAAATTAGATAATATATATCTAATATGATTTAATTAGTATCTAAGTTGAGCGCTGTAACTTTTCTATTAATATATCTGCGTTTTGTATTATATTATTTGTAATATTTGTAAGTTGCAAACGTCAACACAACACCTCTATTCATTACGGTGCCGGTGTTACATGATTTAGTATTGTTTATGCGTCTATGGATTAAGTACATAGAATGCATACGCGCACGTGCGTATCATCAACGTTTTCGTTCGTTTGTCCGTTACATGTTACAGTTTATAATAGCATACGATTAGGGCAGATTAGGGTTAACTGTGTAATCAATTGTTGCGGGGTGTGTTTTAGTTTTTGTGGTGACTACGAGGTAAGCAAAACTTTGAACATGTCATGGCATTTATAAGATAATTGGAATGCTCAATATCGCTATGTACAGAAATCGTTTAATAATATAATTGTAGGAATTTTATGCATCATATATGTACTGCATCTACCAGATAAATTGCTAGTTGATTTGCTTAAGAGATTCATCTCGGTAGATAAGCGTCATAACCTCAAATAGAGGTGTTGTTTTATTGTTTGTACGTAGAATGTTTTCAAATATTATGAAATAAAGTAAAAATAAGTATCGTAAGTATTAGAATGTAGCTACCACACTTCAATTATTGTAAATGTTCCAAATGTATTAGTAGGTGTTGATAATGTTGTACGATGTTTTATTCATGATATGATCTAATACAATTGGCATTGTTTTAGAGGCCACAAGGAAACGCCATGAGAGCGCCACTACCGAAGATATGAAAAAGCCATAGGGTTGTACCTGGCACCAGCCAAGGCTAGACTTAAGAATGAGTCTTTTTCATTTTTATTGGCTTATTCAAATAAAATGATAATAAATACGTTTGTTTTTTTTTTTTTTATTTAGAACACTTCAATTAAAAAATAGTGATTATTTGATAAACCTTCAGTATGCCTTAAAAGATGCCAGAATTATTGATTATTAACTTGTATGGTGAGTGTGAAAAAACAAGTTCTTGCCTTTTAGACAACTCTATGTATGTTTCAACTTTTTGTTAACGACGTTATACATTCTAAATAACCAAGAACAATTTTAGTTCATTTTGACAAATTAAATAGATTGCATAAAAAAATCTCAATTTTCATATAAATATTTTAGAAAAAATATAGCGCTTACATTAATTTTAAAATATGGAATAAATATTATAATTGAATAGTTTATCTATATTTAGAAAAAGAAATATGAAAAATATATTCAAAAACCTCTCACGAAAAATATTAATAAAATATACTTTTAGAAATATCTATGTAATATTTCTGGCTGTTAGGGTTTATTCACTACTCGTTCGTAGTGGAGAAAAGATTTATACCTCACCTTTAATATAATAACAAGAACCTAGGTGTGCTTGCATGCCTTCAACACACCTACAAAAACCCGATTGGCAGATCGCATGTTCGGTTCTAGCGCATTGAGCGTCTTCCAGACAGGGAAAATTTAATTCGTCGACCACTGAAATAAATAAATCACTCTGAAGAGAGACAGAGAGAGAATGGGAAATCACCTTCGGTTCCGAAACGCTTACGTTGCAGACAATTCTTTCCGTCTTTAGAGGCGACGTATTTTCCCATACAACTACATGTTCGTATTCCCTTTTCTTCCATACAGTCAGAATTATCGATCAAGCAGTCATCGGACGTCCTACACCTTTGGCCGACTTTGGTGACTGCCACGGATATCTCTTTCTGTTCGCAGTCTTCTGCAGATTGGCACAAGCATTCGCCATCAACGCATTTCGAACCGGGTAAGTTTTCCTTGCAGATTGCGTCGTTTTCGCAGGGAATAATTACTTTATCGGGTTGATCTGCGAATAGAAACGTTAATGTGAGGGCAATTGGTAACTATAATAATAATAATACCAAGAACTACTTAATAAGCAATAGATAATCAATTAGCGACAGATAGTTACTAAGTGGCGCTTTGCTGAAGTGGCGATACGTCCCGAAATCCTCGGAAAAGTCCCAAATTTAATGAATCTGTCCCGAACTACAGTAATATGAGAACGTAGTAGGTTAAATTAATTATTTATTTAGTAAAGTAGTCTGGATTACAAACTAGGAACGATGCAACACATATTCTTTAAAATTTACAATAAGTCATGGTGAACGCACAGATATTAAATTTTATATTCATAATTAGTAGAGACCGGATTATATGCAAAGAAAAACTGGAATATCTGCGCATATATATGTATCGATTTTTAAGAAAATATGCATAAACCTGAGACATATATGCAAAATAATTGCGACAATATGCAATTTTTTTACATAAAATAAATAAGAGTAGAAATTTAAACATTAACTTTATTGCACAAAATTTTTTCACAATTTTTAATTAATTTTACAATTATAAATTGTATTTCTAATACAATTTATAATTAAATGTTTTTCAAAATTGAGTAAAAGAAAGTTTTGTCTTCTATCAGAATACATATGTTTCGAAATAGGAAAGCTTCTTTCAACATCCACAGATGTAATTGGTGTATTTTTTAACTTTGCATCAATACATTCTAAACTAAAATTAAAGTTGAAATCGTTTACTGTTTCACCTTCCAAAATTTTCTAAATTTTCTTCAATTTCAAATAGCCCGCATTTTTATTTATCACTTTTTTAAATTTATAGTATATAGAATTACCTATTGTACCCTTAACCTTCTTACATAGCATATCAAATTCGTTTACTATTTCAACTAATTCCGAGAGTGACATTCCTTGCGTTTCTAGTTTACGAATGGAACAAAGCTATAATTTGACTTAATATACAAAATGTTTTGTAGCAATTCTGTTGATGTTACTATCTTTTTACAGTTTCCTAGAGCAATGAAGTCAGCAGTGATTTAAAGAATTACATTTTTTATTCCTTCAAAATTATCGGCGAAAAAAATTGCAGCCTCTAACCATGCACCCCATCTCGTAATAATCGGTTCAGGTGGCAACTTAACACAGGGAAGTCGCTCCTTGTAAAATTGGATTCGTAAAGGTGCTTTTAAAAATACTTTTTTGACATTGCTAATTAAATCATTAATCAAAGGGAATTGATTCCTAATGTCTTCAGCTACACGATTGAACCCATGATCTAAACAAGTGGTATGAATAATGTTACTATAAAAAAAAATTAAATTTTGCGCGGCTTGTATCATGTATGGTGCAGCGTCGAACAACATTAGTAAAATTTTTTCACAAAGTATACTTCCAGGTAGAAAGAAATTTGATAAACCTTCTTGAACGAATTGGGCAATTGTTACATTATTTGTTTTTGAAGTTATTTACAATAACTTAAATATGATTTACCTACAATATCTTCATGAAGAATTCCTATTAACAAATGGGCAATATAACGACCACACTTTCCGTACTTTCATCTACCATGATATAAATAAAATTATTCCCTACCAATTGTTGAATTTCTGCTATTGTTGCTGCTGGTAACAAGATGTGACATAATTTTTTCGTAAGGTACTTTCGTCAGGTATATTATGTTTGCAATATTTTTGCAGAAATGATTTCAAATTAACATTGTTTAATCTTGCTAATGGTATGTTAGACGAAATTAATGCGTTACACAGATCCGTATTATATTCTTCTTGTTCTGAGTTCCGTGAAGTTGATGCTACACATTGACGTATAGATTGCTGCACACATGCGGATCGCTTTAGTTTTTCACATTTTCTAATATGTGATGGAGTGTTAGCGTATTGATCAATCAGGTATTTTTTCTCAGAAGACACATACAACAACAATTGTCGTTTTATATCAAAAGTTAAAGAATTTAAAAACAATTGTAAAGCTTTTAGTAAAATTAAACTTACTAGTTTACTGCAGGCTCGACAAAATATTTTGTCGCCATCCTTTTACTTTATATGGCTTAATCCACAAAGAAATTATGTTCTCTATACTCATTGTATGTATGCACAGTATTTAAAAACGTAACACAATTACATGCTGTTTCGCTCAAAGATATTCAATGAATGAATAATTTATTTGGGAATTAATAATAATAAAACGTATTTCCACATCCCTTCTGCTAGGCGAAATTAAACACGTGCAGTTCTTGAAAAAAGTATTAGAGAAGCCATGTTAAAGATGTTATCGTTCTGAGAATTATCGGTTGTCGATCTACATTAGAATTACTAGGAATTTTTATTAATAGAAAGGATAAGAAAAAGCTTAAATATGCAACATATGCAATTTTTGTAAAAATATGCATAGAAATGCCTAAATATGTAATATATGCAATCACTAATTAGCGTTAATTAACTTCAATTGGTGTAATACGTCTACATATAGATATATTAAAGATATGCAATAAATAAAATAGATTCACTTTACATATAAACCGGTTTCTAATAATTATGTAATCAACTAAAATGCAACAACTCATGCAACATTGGATATCAAACGTGTCAATTTAAAATGTCGTAAAGGCTGCTGCCCCAAGTAAGCCATTGAAAAGTACTCCTAAAGCTATGAGTTGAAATTAAAAGGAATGAAGTATACTGTCACACACACTATAAATACCAAAAATCAACTCAATCGATGCCACCTCATTCGAGATATTAGCATAAGGGTGCAAAAGTTCAATTTTTTTTTTTTTCTAAGGAATTACTTAAGCTATCACGTTCAAAAAAATTATGTAAGTAAACACTGATTATGGACATTCTATAATAAAAAAAAAAAAAACAAGGACTAATTCCGTTTATTCAATTCAAAGTTTTCATTATTTTCCCCTTTTTTGGGGTGGTTTTTTTGAGTTTGGTTCAAGGTGCCAACTTCGCTTTTTATTATATTAAGTCGCGTCCAGACTGACGTCCGAACCCCAAAGCCAACGCCAACAGCAAATGGGGGCGGGGCGTATGCCGTTGGAAAGGATTCGAGAGGTTTGATCTTGACGTTCACACTAAGATTCAAATGTGAGTTCGACAGCGTTGGATGCGGTTCGGTGATAAAAATGTCGAACAACGAAGATGATGCTTTAATAGTTGCGAATGTGGGAATAATCGTTAATTCGTTACTACAAAAAAAGGAAAAAACGTAGGGCAAGGTGTTGGTAAATGACAACACCTTTTAAATATGGAAACGAAGTCATTTAATCGCGGAATTTGAAGTGAATACGGTAAACACTTTCGAAATTTCTGCGAAATGACCACCAGAACTATTTGATGTTCTGCTTAATTTACTAAAACCAAAGATTTCGAAACATAATACAAGTTATGAAGCATAGAAAATCAAGATTCGCAGTAATACTTCATTTTTTGGTCACACAAAACTTTAACGCAAGCTTCCCAGACATATTCAGAATATCAAAACAGTCTATATCCAGCATTGTTCCCGCAGTTTGTGCTGCTCCAATTAAAGTGTTTGATGAATACATTCAAGTCAATAGGTAATATTGTATAACTATTCAAAATTTAACAAAGAAATGGAAGGAAACAAAATTTGAAATCAACAACTAAAGCTACCTGTTTTTTTTTAATTATTAAAATACTAGTTTTCAATTAACTTGAATAATATAAATCATTTAAACCCAGTCCATAATAAGTGGTTCTTTTATAGTGTATTTCACATTGATAAGAGGTCAGCACACTCTCTGCTTTCTTTTTATTTCACCTTCATCAAGACCGAGTTACATCTACATTCATAACATAGCAAATTTGGAGTCTCTACTGGCAGTATTAACCCTGATATTAATTTCTGAATAAGGCAGTGATTATTACTAAAAAAAAAGAAAATCTTAAATTACTCAAAAACGGCAACATGTAGCTATAGAAATAGCTAATAAAGACTGACGTATTTATGGCCATAGTAATGTATTATACGACTTTCTTCGTATAATACATTAGGTTTGACCAGTAGCACTGATGATCCTTGGTAAGGTGAGACATATGAGGAGCAAACTTTCAAAAGGAATATTATCCAATTAATTCAGCTACTGACTTATAGGTGGTGTTGCGTGCTTCAATACTATATCCACATGTTACCAAATCTATGGCGTTCAAAAAAAATTTTATCCCATATAAAATAAATGTCAAAATATTGCAATTTTTTCAAAAGGATTATTATCCTAAAGTTTCTTTTCAAATGGAATTTTATTTTTTTGTTTACATAAATACTGACGAAAATCAGCTCGTTTATTCTTTGAAGTGTATTTACCGAATTAAGATGGATTTAGATGGTGTTTTAGTAGCGAAGCAAATGAAGGAAGTCGAAAAAGAAGAAGAAAACAACAAAAAAGAGAAGCAAAGCAATTAAGTAATAGGACGAGAATTTAATAATTTGTAACCCTACTTTTTTATATTTTAGATATTTCGACTATTTTCCGAATTTGGAAAACTTTGAATGTCCCTGCAACATAATGGGCCTACATATAAATGTTTAAAAATAAGAAGCGCCGATATAATTACTGCAAGAAATAACATTTTTCAAACTGTGGATAAGCATGTTCAAGACAGAAGATTATCATATTTCTGTAAAGTTTCTGATCCAAAGAGACACAGGGAAAAATATATAAGCCAATTGCCGAAATCAACAACATGTTTTTATCGGCAAATACCAAATGGTTACGGAAAATGGGGAAACCTACAGAGTGTGCCAAAAAATGTTTTTAAAATGTTTTGGAATTTCTTTAAAACGGTTGCATACGATTACAAAGAATATAAGATTTGGACATGGACATAAGGAGAGAAGAGGAGGAGACAGTGTTCAAAAAAGAATAATGAAAAAGAGAAGAGGGTTAAAAAGTTTATTGGAAAGCTTCGTGCCACAGAAAATCATTACAATCGCAAGAAATCGAAAAAATTGTATTTGCCTGCCCATTTAAATATAAGAAAATTGTGGAATTTGTACAATTCCATTGTTGCTGAAAACACAGGGTAAAATATAGTTTCTTTTATAAGATCTTTTCTGTTGATTTTAACATTGGCATCGGGTCACCAGCGTCGAATGTTTGTAGTTTCTGTTTTAAAAAGAAAAAGAACTAAAGAATTGCACTGAATTACAAAAAGTTAATTTGATGACAGAGTTAAGACTACACAAATTGAGAGCAAAACAATTTCACTTATTGATGAATAAAAATGAAGAAAATAGTGAGGTATTTTGTTTCGACCTACAGCAGGTTCAAAATCTGCCTAAACTGCCTGTGGGAGAAGCATATTACTTAAGGCGCTTTCCTTCTATAATTTTTGTATTACGGATGTCGCAACTTCGTCTCCCTTTTTTACACCTGGACTGAACCCAAGCCGCTAGAGGAGCAAATGAAATTGGATCTGCCATTACAAGTTCTTAAATTTCCATACTTTTTCGGATAATTGCAAAGTGTTACGTTTATTTGCAGACGGGTGTGCAGGGCAAAATAAAAACTCATTTGTTATGTATGCTCTGGCCCTTTGGCTGTCAAAAAGTGCTCCTGTGACATTACAAGAAATTACAGTTACGTTTCCGGTTAGAGGGCACTCCTTTCTGCCAGCGGATCGGGTGTTTGGACGTCTTGAAAAGAAGCTTAAGAAAATAGAAGTGATATTGAATTCTGAAGAGTACATGGAAATTTATAAAGAAGTGGGAACTGTAAAACAGCTAGGAATAGATTGGACAATCAAAGATTTAAGGCTCTTGATGGAAGTTTGAAAAAGTTAAAAGGTATGAAAGACATGAAAAGAATTATATTAAGAAAAGATTCTAAGGGAGTTGTTAAAACAAAAATGGAACCATATTACAGAAACGACGACTTATCTAAAAGTTTTGAAATTATAACAAAAAAAGGTAAAGTTTTAAAGACTTGAATGTAAAGAAAAGGTATTGAAAACCCAGTAAAGGAAGAAAAATTAAAAAACCTAAAAACTTTGCTGTTATTATACGACGAATTGGCAGCGAGAAAAAAAACTTATTTTTTTTAAAAGATTACTATTGGATGAACCACACTTAGACTGCTCCACCGGCCAAGAAGGGAATGAACCTTGTGATTGCAATGAGGATGATGGTGGTGTTTTATATAACAATAAAATTAATATTGTTTCCTAAAAATAATAAAATAATAAAATGACTGAAAATAGGAATAATACAAAATAAATTTATTATTATAAATTTATTTTGTATTAAATAATACAAAATAAATTTATTATTATAAATTATTTTGTATTATTCCTATTTTCAGTCAATTAGTATGTAACACTTTTTTTCATAAAGATTATTTCAAAAAGAATTTTATCCAACATTTTTGATTCAAATAGATTTTAATTACCATTTTTTTTCCAAAAGGAATTTTATCCTAAATAATTAATAAATTAATCAGATTGTAAATGAACTACATCTCTATTTTTGGCTTTGGCTTTACGAAAGTGTGTATTACATATATCACTTTACAAATTTTATTTGCATTATTTAGTTTTGCAGCAATCACAAAACAGCTCTTTTCTCCAATCCTTGAAAAAGGGATAATATTCCTTTTGAAAGTTTGCTCCTCATATGTATGCTAATATCTACCTAAGTGTTACACATGTTTTTAACGTCACCTAATTATTAATTAGCGTTAGTTAATTAACGCAAGTATAGTGGCTTAAAGTCATTATCTTTTATAGATACATATTGTAGTTTCAGATCGACAATTTAGCAAATATCTTCACGATAATAATGAGATTTCCATCTTATATTCTCATTCATTTATTCTTCCACTTATTAAATAAATAAACGATGAAGATGATATAAATACTTATTTTGAGCTATTCACTCTTACCAGAAGAATCAGTGAAGGTTGCAAATCAAGAACATCCTTCTCAGTTCAAGTGCATTCGGTTACATAAATGCAACATACTGATATTTTCCACATAATTTACAATACATACACTAAGGGCCGGTTTATTCATCTCTGAGCAAAGTGCCAAGTTGTGTACTTGACAGATTAGCGCAACTAAACGTTTATTCACCTTTGAGTAGCACTACTCGTCGAGTAAAATTTCCTTACTGGCTAGATATTTTCTTGATAGCTCAAACACCGATTAAGATGTTACTTGACAGTTTGACATTTGTTAAGTCGTGTTTGAAGGTTAGAAAACAATATATGATGGCTTTTCTGAGTAAAAGATGGAGATATTTGAAGAATATGAGGGTCTATTTATCAACAAAGAAATGGAAATTGTTAATCATATTAATCGGGATCGACGTACTTATATCACAGTAGCAGATTTCGGAAGGATGCACACAGTACTGCCGCAAAAATTATAAAAAAAGTTACCGTTGCATTAGCGCGTTTAAAAACAACGTTTATTCATTTGCCTGAAACGCCACATGATAGAAATGAATAATAAAATAAATTGTATAAAATGTCACGTTTTCCAAAACTTTTGGGAGCCCTTGACGGCACGCATGTGCAAATCCAATCGCCGGGTATAGCATAAATAAATTATAGAGTTATGTATACATAGTTACAACTTGTTTTACAGGTGGTGCAAATGCAGAAATGTACAGAAATAGAAAAGGCTATTTATCTATTAATTTTCTATTAATGTGCAAGTGGTCTGTGATGCTTCTAATAAAATTATTGATATCGTTTCTTGTTAGCCTGGATCGCACATGATACAAATATTTTTTTTTAATTCACTTGTTAGATGCGTTTTGAAGCTGGAGAAAAGGGAAATGGACTACTTTTGGTGATGGCGGTTATCTTGTTAGAGAATATCTCATAACACCTCTAAATAATCCAATTACTGCTGCGGAGACTTTGTAAAATGAAGCCCAAATACGAACTAGAAATGCAGTAGAAAGGATGTTCGAATTTGGAAACGACGCGATGGTTTCCATTCTTTCAGTAGGAATGAGATGTTGTCCTTTTAAATCAGGATATCATTATAACAACAGCCAGATTGCACAATATTGCGTGTGAAAATAATGACATTCTGTTTGATGTTGCAGAAAATGTAAATTTAGGTAATATTGGTGTTGGACAACAATTATTTTAAGGGCCTTCTGTATTCTTGGAATGAGAAAGCATTAGATTCTGCGGTAACCTTTCATCAAGTTAACTCTTTCTCTTGCCATGTGCATGCATCAGTTTTTATTTTCAATACTAAAGCATCAGCTTTAGTATAGTCTCGACCAGTCGATTTGTCTCTTCAAATTAAAATAAAATTGACGATCTGCATCTTAGCAGCAGTTCGCTTCATAATAAAATCAAATTATAGATCCTGCAATGAATATATGTAACTTCCTGTATAAATACAATTCAAACTTGGCTTAAACAATACTATTCAAACTAAATTAACAATAAACTCGCGAATTTCTAAATAAAAATGTCAAAAATAACTTTGACGTTAACAAACGTCAAATTAAACACCGTAAACATGTGCTTTACATATATTTGCATACTATCTCTTTTTCACGTGTATAAATTGATTTTTCGTCTCTCTTACTGTTTTACCAGAAACAATACTACTGACATAAAATGTGACTTCCGTCAAGTAGGTACTTATCATTTAAAATATCGTGAAAAGACATAAATATTTTACTAGAGACAAGTAAGTTTAATTGTCAAGTACCTACTTGGCACTTTAATTGGCGGTGAATAAACCGGGCCTAAAAGTGACAAATGCATACTGATCAGAATTGCTACATTCTATACATATATAACCATGATACAAGAAAATAAGGTATACTCATCTGAAAACCAAAACTCGTCTTTTTCGCACATGGCCCTCAGATACGTCATCACTCGGCTATCGCCATTGTTGTTGATGTATTTACCAAATTACTATATTTATTTTAACAAGTTTCAGTTTATCTTTAAATCGATTAGAACACTTTATTTAGTTTTTACTTAATCTTTTGTGTCAGCTGGTGCTTGTAGTAGTTTCGTTTTACGTGTACAATGATTTTAGTTAGATGTTACAAGTTCGTTTTAGGTTTTGTGTGGATAAACTGTTTATAAACGTTTCAGCTGAAATTCTTGAGTGACTTTCATTCGTTTTCACAGAATATTTTACTTTCCTACCAAGCTATGCGAAAACTTTTTTCTCTTGCTATACTATGTATGAATATCCTATTCAAAGAAAAAAAATAAAACTAATAAACTTAACGCCAAATTACTCCAAAAAAAAGTGTGGGGTTAAAGATCAAATACCCATAATTCAATTTCTTAATTTATTACCAAATTTTCGCTGAATTTTCTCAGCTTCTTCAGGGCAATAAAAATGAAATTACATTAAATTTAATACATCAAATTGAAAAGTATGCATCAGTACTGGTATAGAGAGATAATAACAGACTCTAAAAACAGTCTTTAACCCCACCTTTTTTGGAGTAATTTGGCGTTAAGTTTATTAGTTTAAAGTCACGTTGTACTCGTTACTTCTTCTACTTATTCAAAAAAAAAAAAAAAAAGTAAAAATATGTTACTATTACAAACAAAAAAGAAATAAATCAAGTTTTCGAGTTTGTTCTTCAATCTCGAAGACAAGTTTAATTAAAGATAATTTAATACTGGAAGGAAAATACCTTTTTCAAAGGAAAAGCTTATAATGGTATGACAAAGTTTTTGCAATTAATAATGAAGCATGTTTAAGAATAACTCACCTTGTGTGATGCGAGTAAGAGCTGTATTGAAAAATACGGTCAAAATTAAAAAATAAACACACGCCATGATATATTTGACTGTTATTTCACTATGCCGGTTCTTCTGGCAATGCCTTTCCGCAGAATTACATAGCGATATATAAAATAAACATGTGCAAGAAGTAAAAACGCTCTATTTTTGTAACAAATATCAAAAAAAAAATGTAGCTGTGACTTTAACAGGGACCTCAAAATACTGTAACTAAACATAATATAATTTAAATGCAATAAATATACCATAATTAGTTAACGACATTAAAGAAACAAATAATTTTGCGTAAAATAATTAAAAGTATAAAATATCTTTGAAATATAAAAACGTGAGTAGCGGCGCCATCTCTACATCAATAGCTACAAATCTTGTTTGGCTAATTTAAAATAATTGTAAATAATTTCAACTGGCTTCAATTTTAATTTAAATAATATTAAAATATAACTTTCTTCGTTTTTTGTTTTATCTAAGATACCCAATCACTACGTTCAACATCAATAAATTATTTCGGAAATTTGTGAACAGTTTACAGGTTCCGTGAATGAAATAGGGCTTACCGCGCCACCTACATCTCGGATCCCGTAAGTGGATAGTTAGGTCTCTTTATAAAACATAGTTTTCCTGCCGCAACAGAACAGCTTTAATTATTCGATTGTTAGGAAGTGCTTTTGCTAATTTGCAGATGGAGCACGGATCCAATATAAACTCACAAATCTTTCTTCTGATGAACACATTTTTCACAAAAAATGCCGCCATTTATGACACAATTCCTTTACTCATTGGATACTACCTACATAAACAAGGGTCACAGAGCGTAACAAACGAACTGGAAGAATATACAACTTCGCGTTCATCAGTTTTTCAAAATGTACAATGAATTATGTGAATAAAACACTATTAATAACATCACTGGAACTGAAGCTAGTAAATGAATATAAATTTATTTTAAAAATAACAAATGAATTTATTAAAAATAGCATGTAAATGGGTCGGACTTGTGAGTTGGCCAACAAGAAATGTTTTTTTTTTTTTTTTTCTGAAAACACAAGCCCAGCGACTATATACAAGAAGACAAACCAAGTCCATATCAAAGCAAATTAATTTTAAAAGTTATCGACAGATGTCGCTTGGATGTCCAAATTAAGATTGGATGAGCTAAACTAGAAATTGTTGTCATGTATTAAGTGTGACAGCGCAATCTACTCAAAAATAGATGTACCAAATAAATCACTTGTAGACATCGATAGGACCTTGGGGTAGAATCTTAATAGGAGAAACTTCGTCAAATTTCCCATTGGTTATTGTAATCACGTGGTAAATTTTATTATAGTGCTGTCGATGGTGCGCTGTATGTAATTAGAAAGCTAACATTATCGATGTAGTCTCTGAATGGTGAATTACTTATAACACCTGATTTACCCGCGCTTAAACTGCGTTGAGTCAAACCAACAACAACAAAATCTAATGTTATTGAGGGATTTCGATGTGTTTTTTATCATAAATGGTCGAAAGGATATGGGTAGACCAACATACAGAATATTTTAAAGTCTCAAATATTTTTAAATATCTCCGGAACTTGACGTGCTCATATTTATTTTACACATGTTTATGCTCATGTGGACAAAAAGCTTAATGCGGTGCGTAATGATAGTTGTAGTAGGCGTGTCCATGCAGTCATGCCGTCCATGTTTTAAGTTGAAGATTATTTTGTTGTATAGTACAATCTTATAGTTATTATTGTGGTATAGTTCGTTTTTAGTTTGTGCGTTATTTTATTCTCATTACGACTATTGTAGAGACTCAGTGGCATTTGTTTTGTTGTATTAAAGTGAATTAACGATTTATTGTGAATAAAGGTCAGTGCTGTAAAATGGCGAAACTCTGGAATTTACAAAAAATATATTTACACACCGATGTCAAAATCCATTAAATTCTGCCTTATTCAACTGCCCTAACATGTGAAAGACACGTCGTTGTACATAACTTGTTCAGATATTTATAACTTTTATAAATAAAATATCTTATATCTATTTAGTGTTGTGTTATATTATATATCCACATTTTATCATACGTATGTGTATATACCAAATATTTCATTACTATAATAGTATAATTATTACAAGATTGTACTATTATAGTCATGAAATATTTGGATATTACACAAATAGAACTTTCAAATACCAAAAGTATATAAAACCACCATTGGAATGTACCGCCAGTTATTGTAGTTCGTGTGCTGCGCTCGGAGTGGCGCGCAACCTTGTCCGGGAAAAAAGATTAGAGCAATTTAAGGGAGTTTTACATAGATTATATCGGGAAAAGTCCAAAAACTTGAGCTTTTTTTTCAGACAGAGAAAAGATATTCGAAAATCGGCTTTTCTTAAAAAATATATTAAAACTTGAAACATTAAAAAATATATTTTTTTTGAATGACAAGACCACTATAACGTTCGCTATTTTATCTAGGTAGCAATGTGCACAGAAAACACGGTCAAACTGCGTAAACTCTAGCATACGCAAAAGTGATCTGAAATTGAAAATAAAAAGAAGAGTTAGAAAATATTAAAATTGTTGGATGTTATACCTAAATTTAACCAAATAAGTCGAAAGCAAACAATGTGGCCGATACCTGGACTTTGATTTGATTATTTTCTATTTCTTTTTTGTGTGTATGTGGTATAAAAATATGGAATATTGCATTTTTGGATATCATAGGTATAAACCTCCAATAAAAACTGTTTACATTAAGAAAACAAAAGAATTAAGTTGATATATTGAACACTTGAAGAACTAGAACTTACGCAGATTTGAAAAAATCATGTTTCGAAAAAAACGCGTTCAAAGTTTCTCAGCAAAATTTTTACAAATAGTTCAACATACTTAGTCAGCTATTCCAGCACCATACATTAATCCTTCTTCTTCTTCATACTTCTGCATTTGCAAAAATTGTTGCTTCCCTTTAGACAGCACAGCAAGTTTTGCAGGGCTGGACATACTCTGCTCTGCTCGTTGTATGCGCTGACGATTAGAATTGATGACGAAATTTTTGGCATGAAGTCCTACTGCAATTCCCACCGCATTCATTATTTGTAATACAGAAAAGTAACCTTCATTTAATAATTTGCGGCAATGTAGGTAGCAAGTTGAATTGTTTATGGGTCCACAGCGTAAATCTTTTGGAGCTAGTTCTACACACATTAACTAACGAGTCGTTTCAGTTTTGACAATTTTTTCCAATGCATCTTTGCAATAAATCACTCTAGGAAAAACTTTATAAATCGGCCTAATACCATCTTGATTTTTTTTTTTTGCAAAAGAGGGCCATGTATGAATTAAGCAAGCTCAACCTTGGCTTCTGCAACGCGCCACTTACACATGCTGTCTACACCTTTTGAACAATAAATGTGTCGTGGATCCGCGTCGGTTGAACATTTATAATGAAATGTAACCCAAATAGCTGCCTTCATTTTTTATGCAGAATCTGGATGTTGTCTAATTGCCAGTCCATAGTAACTATATGTTAAATTATCAATAACTTTGTCAGTCAGTTTATCAGCGCCCTTTCTTCAAGTCCACTCATTCTGTTTTGTACATCTCCA